>CAJRST010041110.1:1160318-1185649 GCA_907169785.1 Menidia menidia
AGTTTTTGTCCTGTTACGTAAGCTAAACTAAGCTAAGCTAAGCTAAGCTAATGTATAAGAGGCCCTGTGTGAAAGTCCCACTCAAGTGAGTGGAAGCTGTAAGCCGAAAAGTGTTTGGATGTTTCATGACTACTTTATTGATGCGCAACTGTTAGGGCTACATATGCTTATTTATTCAGGGAAGTTACTAAATGTGAAGGGTGGTTAAACGCTTTATTAGTAATAATGTTCATTCTAATATCCTTTGGTCTTTGGACGTTTATAATTTTAGCCTTTACACCTTAGTGGCATCTGATTTGCTTGTAAAAACATTCTAAGCAGAAGATTCTGCTTAATTTATTTGACTTATTTGAAGAAGTTCATTTCTCGTTGGCCTTTAACTCTCTTTTTGGCACCAGGCAGACCTACTGTATATGTGCACTTAGCATGTTGGGATTTGATTAAATATCTCAAATGACTCCAGTTATCAATCTTAATTATGCAAAGTTAAAGATTATTTTTCTATTTGCAGCTCTCCTCGGTGTGATATGATTAAGCTGAATCCATATTGTGTCGAATACCGTTTTCGGCTTAAAGCCTTTTAAAAAGACTCAACCACTAAATGGAGTTCTGGTTTCTGCTGGACCGCAGTGACGGCCGGCAGATGAGTCAGTCTCTGTTTGCTGCGTACATTTGTGGATCATCACCCGGTTTGAATGTGTCTGTGTGTGCGCCGGCCCCTCTCTGAACCAGCGACCCCGCTCTGAACTTTGCTCTTTTTATTCAGCCGGCATCGGAGAGCCTGCTTCTAGCGTTAGCTAATAACATCTGGAACATTTGTTGCCGTTTTTTTCCTCCAGCTCTTGTGAATTTGCATGTGATTGCACATGATGCCCCCCCCCCCCCCCCCAACCCCAAGCAGAAATTCCCATCATTGAATCAGTTTGTTGTTTTGTCAAGAGTTTGTCATAGATCTCACAAACGCTCGGTTCAATTTTCCCCAACTTCAGCTAATGAAATGAAATAACTGAAGGTAAATCGAGTTACGCTTGATTCCGTTTTATCAAACGTTTTTGACAGCAGACGTTATATGGCTGAGTGCTTTCCTCCCGTCAACCAGTTACACTGATCTCATTTCCATCAAAGTCGGATTAAAAACAATTAAAGGAATTCTGAGGCAAAGATGGGAAGAGAGGGATCAGATCAGAGTCATGAAAAAAGTGAATAAACAACCAAATAGCCATAAAACGGAGAGATTTTCCACTTTGTTCTTTTTTCCCCCCTCTTGTCCTGTTTTTGCCAAAACTAAAATGCATTTTTGTGTGATACACTTTTGTTGTCCTGCTATTGATGCAGGAAGACTGGACGGGATAGGAGATGGGCTATGTTTACTGTATTTCCCAAAGTGTTCCCAAATCGGGGGTTTTTCATGTGAAAAAAATTGCACAGTCCAGATGGCTGATTGCTCAAAGCGAAAAGTCCAATATTAAAGTAAACACATACTCTCATTAAAAACCACTCAGGCTTGATTCTGCTGAGGTCCTTGGTGCGGTCAGACACCGACGAGTCGTTTCCTGGGAATGTTGGAGGCATTGTTGTCGAGGATGTCATTGTAACTGTGCGGTGTTTCCGTAATTGAAATTAATGGTCTGTGCTGGACGTGTTTGGGTCAGTTCAGCGCCATTCATTTTCCCATTTGTCTCGGTTGGTTTAGGTCGGCGGGAAATCTGCCAGTCAGACGATCAATCGGTGCCGAAACAAACATGTGTCCAATCGTGTCCAGGCTGAGTAGATTAAAGCGGGCCGGAGGATTTAAAGAGACGGGACCAAACTATCGCGGCTTAAGCCTAATTTAAGCCTTTAGGGATCGGGCTGGAATGAAATATCACAAGACTCTCTCCGCCAACACGTTTCCTTTCATGCGGGTTCCAAACATGCTCTGCGTTTGCAGGTTTGCTGTTGAGCTCAGATCTCCGAGCCTTCGTTTTTGCGAAGCGGGGTTTTTTTTTTATGCGGAGGACGATTTGACGTTAAATCCACGTCACAGGTTTTATCGGAGGCAGTTTTCCCAGCTGGAGACACTGTCAGCTTAAACAGTTTGAACCTCTCGTGTGGAAAAAAAAATCATCAGTTCTTCTCATTGGAAATGTTTAAACTTTGTTTAGCTTTTTTGTGTTATTTTATTTAAACAGCTGTAAGAGTTAGAAGGGGAAAAAGGCATCAGAAGTGACACATGCTAGTACATTACTGGCTCTCCTGAAGGTCTCTGAAAGTCCACAGATGGATGCAAGGCATCCATGACTTTGCATTTGTTGGTACCGTTGAGTGTGAATGCAAACTAAGCGTGTCTCTGTGGGTTGTTCTTTTAAAAATGCCTAATAAGTGTCAGTTTGCGGAGCCCGAATTAGAGAAAGAGCAGCTTGCCCTCACGTCTACTTTTGTCACAAGTGTTTGCTTTAAAAAAAAAAGGAGCAAGTGTTCTCTCAAACCCTCGTCTCACTCCACTGCAGTCCAGCTCGGGAGAGCTTTTTACTCGGAGGCATTGCATAAATCTTCGGCGGGATATTTCCTCTGAAATCAGTTTAGTGGAAGTTCAGATGAATAAACACTGGGGGGACGCGGGGCTATCTGGCCCGAGCCATGTTTACGGACGTGAACTTATAAACCCTTTGCGCTAACGTGATTCACCCTACGGCCACGCGGTCCGAAACGCGGCGCGCAACCCGCACCGCCACCGTCAGAAAACCGACACACAACAGCACTGTCGGATAAACACACGCCTGGAACTCCCAGTGTCCCTTATTGGAGACCCAACCGAAGCGGACAGCACCAAAATACCACTGCGGGGGTTCCCACGTCAGCGCTAGCAGATGCGGCATTAATTAAATAAGCCACGGAAAGCCAGAGAAGTTTCCGGCACTCTGAGGACGGGAGGATGGGTTGTGTAATTCGTAGAGTCATTTTCGCGATCTTAGTATTTATGAACCCATGCCACGTGTAAATTATTTAGACATTTACCGGGGTTCAGAGGAGATTTAAGTGATGGCGTGTGATGTTTTTTTTTCCTGAAGGGACCTTCAAACTCAAATCCTCTACCATCACCACACAGGTGTTAATCCTCGGCGAGTTTGTAAAAACCCTAGTAACTTTCTTAGCGACTAAACTTTTAATCCGCCGGAGTCGTGCGGGGTATGTCTTCAGTTCTCGACAGTCTGTCACAACATAGCACCTTTGCTTCTCCAGCCAAATGTTTCCAGCCCGTCTTGGCACCCGATCTGGTTTAATGTTGATGCTTTCTTAGTTACAGATGGAGGAGCTGTGGTGGGCGATGACGAACTGTTCGCCTCCCGTATGGCTGACCTTCTTAAGTTCAAAATTAGGATCCTGTTGTTTTGGGCGTGTCGGGAAATGTGTGGCGAAAAGATTTGTGCCGTGCCAAGTTAAGAAAAAACGCCTGCACGGACAACTCGACAAGGTAGATGATTAATTCAGCAGTGGCCACAGAGACATGAAGACTTTTCTTTCTTTCTTTTTTTCAAAGCAAAAACTTTCAAAAGTCTGGCAAAATGCTAATGTTTTCGCATTTATGCAAGTCTCACAGCAAAGTTTCTCAAATGAAGACCTTGAAAATGTTGGCAACTTTTGTACCTGATTCTGTTTTAATTATTGTCATATTGGGCCATGTTTTGAGCCCACTGCTATTTAACTCGATCAAATAGTATTTTTTTGTGGCAAAACATTTTTTTTCTTTTTTTATGTTTGTGCAAACTTTTTAGATGTTTACATGTTTAGCAGACACTTTTATCAAAGGCGACTTCCAGTTGAGCTAAGCTTAGGCTAAAATGCGGTGCCTGGCCTGGGGACCATTACTGGACAGTGGTCAGGATTTGAACCCCCAACCTGTTGTTCCAAAGGCGGAAGTTTTTACCACTACGCTTTAAATGTGGAATTGAATAAATTCATATAGATCATTCAAAATATTTTCCCTGTCTTAATGTTATATCTTGTCTATTCTCATTATGTGGGGCTAACATGATAACCTATTAACAGGGATACACAGATGTGTCATAGTACGTCCTAATATCTTATACTTTCAGCCTGTTTCCTACAACCAGCCAATCATAAAACAGAATGACATGACATTGGGTCTTATTTAGATTTGTTGCATACTTGAAAGCACTGAGAAGTCATTGAGTTGGCAGAAATTGAACTAAAAATCCTTTGAATTTCTTTTTTTTAAATCACTTTGAGTATACCCACCATTACTCCTAGGTTGAATTTTTATATCTATATATATAAATATATATAGTGGGGGTCTGTGCCCTGGTAAATTGAAGATTATGGCTTCACTGATTGGGTCATTTTGGGGGAGGAGAGATTAAACTGTCAGGTGTAACTCTCTTCATACTGATGGTTGTGTAGCTCATATTTTGTGCTTTTTTCCCCCCTTGAAATATTAGCCAAATAAATAAATACTTTTGTCTGCCTTTGACATAAAGAAAGCTATAGCAATGAAAGATTTTCATCAACCCCCCCATTATCTTCCCCCTTTATCTGCCCCCTCCCTTCTCTCAGTGGGATCTGAAACGGTTTTAATATTTGCAGAAGGAGTATTGGATGACCCGCGAAGGGGGAAAGTCATTTCGGCCTGTGTTTGTCCATCTAATCTGTGAAACCGAGACAGAAGCAGAAACAGACTAAACACAAGAGTCTGATGACATTTGTGTCCATAACTGGTCGCAATTGCAAAGAAAGAATGTGCGAAACGTCCCCGGGTGTACACATTCAGAGAAGCGGTTCAACTGTTGTTTATCCTCGGTGACATTTTCAGCCGACAAACAGTGTGATTTTTTTTAGACGCGTTTAAGGGCTGTTGTGTATCGGAGCGATGGAGTTGGGACTTTTAGACTTCCTCCTTTTGCCGGCAACTCTTCTTAAGCATGCGGCATGCGGCGCGCTCTAATCCTCGGCCTCATCCTTTTGGTGTGGTTTGCGGGGAAAAGTGCTGCGCTGTGCAGTCTGGCTGACATTAAGCGTACCATGCCACTCACACCTCGAATTTACCTCCTTGACTTGTTGCTCACTGTGACACAATCTGTCTCCTGCCTTCTTTTTTTTTTAAAGCTCTTCAGCCAAAAAAAAAAAAGATTTGCTCATCGCACACGTCCTCTGTACGGGCTTCACTTGAGAGGCATTTAAACCCACTGGACGATGCCACATTAGGATATGCGGACCACAGTTCAATGACTGTTTGACTGTCAGGTCTTTGTTGGTTTAAAACGATGGTACATCCACGTGACGGTGAAAATAACCGCCTTAAAAAGTGCATATGTCAGGATTATCTATCATTGGAGACAAGAAGTCTTTCTTTCCTTCAAATGAAAAGATTTGACGAGCAAATTCTTTGCTCAGTTTTCCAAAATCGGAATATATTTTGCCATAAGGATGCCCTCTAATGTGTTAGCTGCCTAGTACAACAGCACAAAACTATTCTGCTTTATGATGCCACATAAACAAGATAACGTTAGATGGTTTGTGTAACCCATCTTGAATCCAGAGGGCTCAAGATAAAATCCAAGGCTAAGAACCTTAGGGTTTAAGTCGACTCCGACCTGAACCCAGGCCGCCACATCAAGGCTGTAACTAAGACGGCCTTTTACCACCTGAAACTAATCTCCGGGGTCTATGATCTCATCTCCAGAGCTGATTTAGACGAGCTCAAAGCAGACGTGGCTGCTTTAATGCTCTTTTATCTGGTCTTCAGACTAATACAATTAGGCAGCTTCAGCTCATCCAGAACGCTGCTGTCAAAGTCCCAACAAGAACCAGAAAAACTGGACCCTTCACCTGCTCTGAGCTCCTTACGCTGGCCTCCAGGTACCTGCAGGACAGACTTTAAGGCGTTGTCCTGAGTTTAAAGATCACTTGGATATAAACCAACTGGAGTTTTGAGATCTTTAAGCAATTAGCTGGTAGAACCTCAAGTTAGAACCCAAACGGCAGAAAATGCATTTGTCCAATTTTACTTTTAAAATGTTTCTTTTTATGATTTGATCTCATTTAAAAGTTATGTTTGTGTATGAAATGTGCTAGATAAATCAACTTTCTTTAGTTTTTTACATTAGATATAAATACAAAAAGAATATTTAATAAGAAAAAAACATATGTACTAATGAAGTGTTTTGTACTCTTTGTTTTATTGGTCTTTTGGTAATATCAAAACCAGGAAGAAAAGGTCAACTTTACAATTTGGCATTTTGGAGCATAGACATGAATATTCTGGATAAATTTAGCTACAGATGATGGTTGATTTTCCTCTGATGAATTCTTCCATTCATACCACTGATGTTTATTGCTTTTCTTTTTTGTAGCTTAACTATTGCAACAAAATCAAGTACCGACATCAACACAAACCTTCATAGAAAGGTTAAAATAAAAAGTTGTCTACAAAACCCAGAAATAGTTTAATTCACCTTGGCGGAATAAAAAAAAAAAAAGGGAAAAAAGACTAAAACAAATCTGACAAACAAGTTTGGAAATCTCAATCTGATGTCCTTAATGTGTCACTAAGAGGTTTTATTTCATCGATAAAAGCCATTTGTCCTGATTGGAAGCTCAATATGAGCTGAAAGCGAGTTGTTTTTGGAGGGGAACGGTGGCTTCCCCACCATCAATCCACCTTGCGCTGGCTGTTATTTTGCCCCGGCTGTGAGGGGGATTTGGAAGTGGCCGTGGGGGGGGGGGGGGGGGCACAGAAGCAGGGCAGATCAACATGTGCCGGGGCAACAGAAGGTGTGTGGGGTTCTCTCTCTCTGCGTGGGTGTGTGCATGTGTACAGGCGCTAATCTGCAACCAGGGGGGTCCGCTCGGATTAGTATAATCAAGGACTTGCAATAACCCCCTTCCAGCCCCTGCTGCGCCTCACCCCCTTATCCCACCTTCCCCGTCTTCCCCCCCCTCAGCCTCTTTTTTTTTTGCCACCTTCATCTTTTAAAGCCGCTCCCTCATCCCTCTATCCTTCCCTCCATCACTTTACACGACTCCGTTCCACTTCTCACACCGCATTCCTATTCACCCCCCCCCTTCCGGCCTTCTGAAAGCTGTCCATCTACACGGGGGGCAAAGGGTTGAGGGTTGAGGTTAAAAGCTGCCAGGTGTGGCAGCCTCTTTAACCCCTTTAAAGCCCCATCCAAGAAAAATAGGAAGAATATTGGATTTTTTTTTTGTCTGAAGTCTTTCTTTGGCCCCTCAACAACATATGAAGAAAAAAAAACTGAAATTATTTTGCTCAAATTAGCGTACAATAAGTCAAAAATATATTTTGGTGTAGTCTTCTACTGGCTGTTATCAGGTATATCTGAAAGTGTACAACAGGGCTTTGAGCAAAGCTTTTACCATTGGATGATGCAAAAAGTCTCAGATCCAAAATACTTTAGAAACCGTATGAATCAAATATGATGCATTTGGCATTATAGGGTTAAAACCGTAGTGGAAGTAAAGACAAATTCAGCTGCGGTGCTTTGGATTATTAATCGAAGGGAGTTTCAACCCTTCTCAAAATGCACTTTCTCGGTTTTGTGATCATTTTCTCCCTTTTTTTTTTTTGCCGTTAAGACATCCATTTTTTTTTTATGTGATCATGAGATATTGGTGCAAATTGGTGCAAACGTGTTGTGTAAATGTAAAAAAATGTGCTTGTAAATTCTCCAAATTATTGAAGCCAAACGCATGAGCATGTAGGAGGGAGGCTTTGGATGCCTCCAGTTTAAAATTCAACGTCATCCTCCGTGTTCTCAGCCCCTCTGTCTGCGTATATCTCCTTAAATGCTCCACTTTATCCCATCCCCTCATCCATTTATCTTCCTCCCTCTGTCATCCACCCCCTTTATTTCTGCCCGCTTCCTCTATACAGTAACTCAACACTCCCCCTCACAGCCAGCCTCATCTACTTATCTTCACCCTTTTTCTAAAGGTCATTACGCGCACAGCCTGTTTTGCCAGATTAAAACAGAGGTCTGGGGAGAAGATGAGGTGTGTCATATCTGCCAGCCTTCTGCATTATCAAACACACACACGCGCATGCATGCATGCATGCATGCATGCAGATGCAGGAATGCACATATGATGTAGACGGCAATGCAAGCTGGCACTTTTCCACGTGCTCATTTGGTGGCTGAATATGGGATTTTTAAAAAAACCAGAGCATGCATTATCTTTCATACGCACCCGCTGTCTCCTTTCCTTATCGGTACGCAAAAGTCGCGTTACACCAGCATAAGCATAGGGGCGATGTTTGAAAAATTGAAGACAAACGGGTGAGGAGCAGGTGAGTAGAGAGGAAGGGAGGGAATTTAGAAATAAAGAAGGAGAGAGAGAGAGAGCGGGTGTGAAGGAAGGGAATCGCAACCCAACAGAAGAAGTTGAGAAGTTGTGAACTGAGACCTTAGAAAAAGAGCTGAAAAAGAAAAGGTGGGGGGGAGAAAAAAGACTTTAGAAGAATTGCTGGAGAAAGATTTGGCAGCGAGTGCTGCCGGAGCCCTCGCGAATACAGATGAGTTTGGATTTGAATTCATAGATGTGGAAAAGGATCACTGCTTTTCCGTTAAAAAACACACACATTCACACAATTATTCAAAAAGAGGTCTCAATCAATGGCTTTCTGGCTGGTGCAACAAACAGAGAACAAATTGAGATTCCACGGTCGCACAAGCCTCCCTTGGTGTTAATTGTGATCCTTGTTGGCATACGAGTTTTTTTTAAACCTTCGTGCAATGCAAAGAAAGTATAAATGGAAAAAATACATCTAAAAAAATAAAAGGAAAGGTTTTTGTCCAATTTGTTTCATCAATACAAGACCCATTTTTGTTGCAAAATGTTGTGCTTTACAGACTTTTCATCCCCAAACTGCGTCCCTCCTTCTCCCGTTTGCTGGTTGACTGTGTATTTGTGTATATAAACGTAAACCGTTTCTTCAAGAGGGTCAAAGACTCGTATTATTTGCGAGTGAAGCCCTTTTTTTTTCACATGCAGATCGGCCACATAAGCCTCTCCCTAGCGCCTTTCACATGGACCTGCTATAGTTTTCAACTCCCCAACAAAACCCACTTGTCCAGTAGAGCTGTATGACTGGCCACCGGCTCTTTGTTTTTATTGTGATGCTTATTGGCTGCTGCTGTTGACTCGGCTGACTACTTTGGGGGCCCTTTTTTTTTCGCCCTGCTTGAGTGAAAGCTGGTATACAAAAACCATCTTGGGTTGTGCTTGTCAGGTATGGCATACCCTCATAGTAAGGAACCTACAACAATAGTGAACTTATGAAACTTTTTTTTTCTTTTATTCTTGCTTTTCCATCTATCTTCACTGTGGGAAATGGCGCATAAAACACATGACATCCTCTCAGATTCCCAAGGGGCACCTGACCCCTACTAACAATCAACGAATTGAAGATTTGGCGAAATCAATTTTTTTATCGTTTATTGGCATGAGATTTTTCAGTGATGATTGCACTTTATTTTTACTTTATTCACCATCAATGGAGAACTGTTTTCTTACAGTCCTCATAGAGATGCAAACAGGAGTGTGACAATATAGCTTCACAGTGGTGACATTGAAGTATTTTTGTGTCCATAGCCTTTTTTGTTGTTGGTAATAATGGTAATTGAATGAAAGAGTTTGGCGATCCAAAATTTGGAAAAGAAAAACAAAAAAAATAACCCTTCAGTGTATTTTGTTTTAGCAAATGTGGTCTGTATTCAAATGTCCTGTATTTTAAGTTGGACTTTTCCGGGGCCAAAGGTTCCCCACCAGCACGCCAAAACCGTCTTTTCACTGCCAAAAGATAGATGTGTTGCCAGGCAACATCGTTTCATTGACCGTTACCTCATCATAAGTGTTTGAATGGGTGTAGTAATCTGCATGGTGCAAAGGGACCCTTAAGCCTGAGATCAACTCACTTTGCCTTATTGCACTTTATCCCTATTGGGGTGCATGGGAAGAGACACAAAAGCGGTATACAGCACACTCATTAGAGAACACACACGTAGGAAAACATGAATAATTAATCTTAATGGGAGGATAAAATCACTCAGTGTTGGTAATTAGATGCCATTCATTCCAATGCGATTTCATGAGTTTACATCGATGCAACGACAAAAAACGAACCTCAAACCGCACGAAGGGTTGAATCCAATGGTAAAAAAATAATAATAAACTGTAATGGCAAGTAAAGAACTGTGAAATGAAAGTCTTAATTTCCCAAATGTGTTCCTAAGTTGTCTTAACTCAGAAATGTCCAAAGTGCCACGAAATGCACAGTCGTTTGCTTTTATTCTCTCTCTCTCTTCATTAAGGTGCTGTGCCCAAGCTGTCCTTCCAGAAATATAATTGAAAGCAGAGAGAAAGGCAAATGTTGCTTTAATCTCATTTGCAGGCGAACAATGGGCCTGGGACCATGCTAAATTCATAAAATGGCTTTAATGCAATGAAATTTAATGAGGTAATTTGTGACTGGCTGAGATGGTGGAAGTGTCCTGCCATGTGCAAGGTGCTTCACGCACACAAACACGTGCGCACCCCAGTACCCAGGGCGATGCATTTGTCACGTAGGATGAATATTCACGACAAAGGTAATGCGGAGAAGATTCCACCAGACGGGAATTTTTTTATCAAGTGGACTTTAATGGGGCACCGGTTTGTGTGTTCGGGTTATCTGTGTTATCTGAGCAGACCCGAGTCGAGTTTTACAATAAAGTCTGAAGATGATTATTCTGTAGAACCATTAGGTTAGCACCTTTGGAGAAAAACCACTGCTCATCAAATCAAATTCCGAGCCGACGTTCCACTTTATTTGGGACTCCAATCAACACAATCTGAGCTCCATGGTGCAGCCAATAGAACAAAGATAAAAGGTGATGTCACAGATTTTGGGGGTGTGGAAAGAAAATTTTAATATTTAGTGCGCAGGGTGCAAATTAGTCCTTGTTCGAATGAGCCGTATAAACGTAAAGAAAACTTTTTCATAATATTTCAGGGTTTGAGCACCATTTAGATTAAATTAATACTCACATTGGCAGTCAGTTTGACTACATAAGCCAAGGTACTTAAACACAATATCACTTCCTGGCAGGTACTTCTGACAGCCCATTTCATTATGAATAAAACTAATCTTACTGCTGAAATTAAAAGCTATAAATAATTCTCTTTTGTGCTCATTTTATAGCATGCTTTTTCCCAAACCTGCTGCATAGGAGAGGTAACGGTATACGTGTATGTTCTCCTGGGTGAAAGCGAGCACAATAGCGTGTGTTTTTGCAGATTTTGTCTAATCCTACGTGATGATGTAGTAAAAGGGAATAATTAAAGGCAGGCAGATGGATGAGATGGAGAAAGAAAGTGAGGCGCTGCAGAGCCAGGAGAGAGGAAGGAATACTAAAAGCCGGTGCTATGGAAAAGATGAGAAACATGACAGCGGGAGCTCGGCTGAAGACGCGGAGAGAGAAAAAAGCGGCGTAAAGGGGGTGTGAAGGAGAGGTAGGCATCCATTTCAGTAGAGAAGTCAGAGCAGTGCCGGTTGATTTAATCAGCTTTTTGAAGGAGAGTATTAGCAGCTAAAACTTTGCCAGGTTTCCATCCATCAGCAGCCACCTCAGGCCAAAACGAGCCAGCGCTCTCCCTGCTAGCAAACTCCAACTCCCACAATCCATTTACACTCTCGCCCAGTGACAGTCGCAACCCTAGGTCATATCCCCGATCTTAATTACGCAGCACATTTAAATATAGATAGCTCAAAAGGTTACGGAGAGTTAAACTGTGTTAAACGCATTTATTTCATCAGTTTTTTTCTTTGGGGATCAAGGCAGGCGTCTTTGTCGGGTACTTTTTTTAAAGAAAAAAAGCGTAATGATGTAGTCATTTTTGTCCCAAAGATTAAATATCCCCACCGTTCCACACGAGCCAGCCCTCCAGGCACCATTAACCAACAGATGAGGTAAGGACGAGTGACATTATCTCAGCCCAGAAGAATCACCTTCCTACCGGGTCCACAGGGGTTAATAGTACTTTCGACTCGGGAATGGGATGAGGAGGCTGGAGTGAGGGGGAAAAAGACGGAGCCATTATATCGCGCTCATATAGTCTCGGGTCAAGGCGGGTGGGTGTGGTGACTGCTCGTAATAAAGCACGACGCAGACGGGAGGGAGTCACGGCCACTGTCTCAGGAGAATATTGCACATCTGCACATGCATCATTTTGGTGCGTGAAGTGTGTGTTTGTCGTGTATTTTGAAGTCCACCCGCCGGATACAGATTCCTTTGCTGGAGACCGCACAAATCATGTTTGTTTTAGTTGTGTCTTTGCCATCAAAAAATACTAAATGCTGCTAAACAGTTCTTTAGACTTACACACTCACCTTACAACAAATCACCAAATGATGTGAGTCGCTGTACAGTCCAATCATTGTATAAACTTTAAGGATGGGGACCTTGAAGATTGTTTCCTTACAATAAGCCTCCACTGCGCTTTAAGTGCTAGTTAGCTAATCTTGACTGATTAAGATGCTAAACTGTATATCTGATTATCAGCGATATGGAATCGATGCCACTGCTAACTGCTTTAGCACGCTAATGCGATTAGCTCAGTGATTCACCAGAAATGGAAGGCAACACCTCGTGACCAATCACCATGGCCTCATTCAGTTTACGCACCGCAAAACATTTCCCCCCTTTTGTTTCAGCAACGTTTTCTTCATCAGTCTGCACAGCATCTTACCTAATGTCACGATAAAATTTTATCTGGGCCGATCTTTTCATTTATCTATTTTTTCTACGACCGAATCTCGCTCTGTGACATGCACGTGAGAAATCTTTGGCCGAGTTATTGTTTTCCCCCACTTACAATCCAGTTATTTCAGCGGCAGATAACCTCCGTGCCCACGCCGCCACCGTGGCTATCGGAGGTAATTGCCAGCTTTTTTTGAGACGCCATTCGCTTCACTTGCGCTAGTTCTCCGAGCCCCAGACACACAAAGACCCCTCCACCTATACGAAGTGACGCTAATGGAGCACTACATAACCCGCTCCATCCATCTATCAGTAATGGGCCGAGCTATCAATCCAGATTAAGCCGGGGAGGGGGAAGCGGGAGCTTATTGAGGGTAGTATCTGTAGATACCTTCATCGTAGCCATCCCTCACCGGGCATGTATCGCCCTTCGGAGGTATAATCTTCGATGTGATGAGACGGGTTCCAGCCAGCCTTGACCCCCAGACACACCGGGGCTGACGATGATGTCACGTCCACAAATAGACCCCTCGTCTTGAAAATGTGTGTGTGTGTTTTACTGCTCATGAGTAGAGGTCAAAACCGCGATCTCATCTTTCTCGATGATTGAATTGAATGACCGGGGGGAGCCCGGCGAGCCTCCGCCCGAGTGTTTCTCATTATTCCGGGGGAGAATATGAAGCATGTGCTCAGGTGATTCTCCTGTTTGTTAGTGGAAGGTAGCAGGAGGTTTTTTTTCGGGCTCATTCCGGCTTCCCGTGTTAATGAGCGTGTTCCTGTGAGGAGCGCCAGCAATCGCCGGACAGCTCGTTCTCCACAGCAGCTTTTTCATCTGCGGGGTAATGGAAAATACAAAGACTGTGTCTGTGTCTCTATCTTTTTTTTTCACATTAATTCAGCAGGTGCTTTTTTTTTTTTTTGGCATGACGCTGGGACTCCATACCTTGCTGACAAAGGCTGTGACAAAAATGAAATTGCATTCATTACAGAGCAACACATCACAACCATAATGATTACTGCTTCACTTTCCTCTTCATTCCCCTTCATTCCACACATATGTGGCAACGGGAACCGCACACTGATTCGCCTTATCTTCTTTTTTTTTTTTTTTTTTCCATTTTATTTTTTTCGGCTGTAATTGAGAAACGGCTTGTTTTTCCTTGTATTGCCCGGTGTGCCTGGCTCATTGTGTTTCTCTGGATAGCGGGGCCGCTCGGTTTCCGCTCTGCCGTCTCTGTTTCTGTTTGCCGTCTTAATGAGGGTGCTGTTTGTGAGGGGCACCGGCCATCCGTGACCTGTTTACACACCTTTCGGCTTGAAGAGCAGAGTTTAGCCAACTTTTTCAGGCCGACATCCGTTTTCCCGATGCAACGTTTTTGAAAGAGCCGTCGAGTCAGGTGGGACAAAACTCCATGTTGGTCCTGGAGTTATTTAAATGCGGCCGAGCAGGAGTGTTGACAGCAAAAATGAAGAGCTAATGTAATCAGGGTATGTCAAAATAAAAATGTTATGGAAAAAATTCCAGTTTGTAGGAACGTCCCAACAACACGCAATGCTTTAACAATATGCCTGTTACTTATTGAATTTCTATGCTAATATGGTGCACTTTCCTGCTTTTTCAGCGCAATTTTTTCAAATCTTTGCAGCCTTTCAGCTCGTGATCTGTCACTGACACTGTTCCCAGCCTTTCCATTCAGTTTGACAGGTGTGAATCACTTCACTAGTTGACCCAACATGCTTGTCTTTTGGACTCTACAATCAACAAATTATATTTCCTGCACTCGCCTATTTACCGCAAATCTCAATTATGCAGTTTTCTTTGGAATCTGGGGTTGGATGCAGTTGGTCCGGTGGGTGGTTGCGTGTCTTCAGAGGCTTGTTTTTTGTCCTAAACTAATATATACTGAGACAGACTGGCTATGAGAGCCATACAATGACTATAGATGCACAGGGGAAATGACTGGCTACTGTCATCTCAGTATGGAAACGCGTTTCAGTTTAATCACAGTTGATCAAAGCGGTGCGCTTTGCTAACGTACTGTGCATTTGTTACCAGTGGTGTAGGATGCAACAGAAGGCCCGAGTCTGCCGCTTAAGATGCAACGATAATCTTCCAGCTCTGATGATCCGATGGTTGAGCAGGAATTAAGTTAAAGTGCTTCAGCTTAAGCTTTGTGGACCTGCGACCAGTGACAAGGCAGCAAGAACTCATGCTTTGCTTATATAAACTCCACAGGTGTCAGAAATCATCCTTTTCTCTGACAACCCTGACAAAATACCCACCAGGTTCTTCCGTTTTTAGTTCTCGGCGGTGCGCCCGTCCTCCTTTTCCCTCCATAATTGATCTTTAATGAGTTAACATGTTATTCTACATTTGCGAACACCAGCCTGTTAGTTTGTATTTTGTCTCCCCACTCAGATCGCTTATTTTCTTTCCTCTCAAGAGGTTGAGAAACAACCTCATTTGGAGCTGCCAGCTTTGGTCTTAATCACCATGTGTGCCTTTTGCTATTAATAGGATCGAAGGAACACACTGAAACTTTGCTCAGACTTTCATTTAATCTGTCACCGAAAGTCAGATATAAGAGGAAATATTCCCCCCGTCACGATCTCAGTTCATCATTCATCAGAGTCTCGAGTGATACTAGATGACTCCATTAATGCCGGGATTGCAGAAATGTTATTAAATGAGAGACTCCAAATCAAATCAAATGACGTGGATAAACAAAGTAATTTGCTCTGTGCTCTGTAGCTGCTTTCGTCGCCACATCTTGAAATAATTTTTGTCGCGCAGCTTTCATGCCCTAGAAGAGCTCGTAGGATCAGAACGGTTCAGTGCCGTGTTTGTGTGCGTGTGCGCGTCCGGGAGGTTGAGAAAAACCACAATGGCCGTATTGTTTCTTTGAGCAGCTGCGATCGGTTAGAGGCAGAGACAGAAACATTTTGTGCGCGAGTGTGTTCTTTCCGCTGGCGTCCATGTGGTGCCAATGTGACTGCAGGACGGTTGCACCTCGCTAATCATGACATCATGCTTTCCACTGGGCCGTTTCCATCTCTCCTCACTCTGTCTTCTGCCCTCCCTCTGTCTCTTCGTTCGTCTCTAGTGGCGCTGAACTTCCTGTCTCTGCGGGTCACAGCTTCCCCTGTCCCCAAACTCTAAGTTATTTGATCATATTTTCCTCTTCTTTTTCATTAATATATTGATATCTGCCATTTTCACAGTGGCTTCCTGGTCAGCCAAAGCAAAAAAAAAATAGAAACTTGTCAATACCCAGAAAAATGGAAGATCTTTCTAGACTAGAAATATGGGAATGATGGAGGGATTAAGGTACTTGGAACTCAACTGGTGGCTTTTACTGCCTGGCACAATTCTAACACTGAGGCCCACCCACAGCAAGAAAGGGAATTAAATCATGGCCTCAATTCCCCCCCCAAAAGCTTACCACACACACAACAGCTCAAGCTGGGGTGGAACCACATTTGTAATGAACATGTAAACATAAAAGTTGAACTGGCACATTATTTTCCCTTGCATAACCTTGGAGGAAATACAGCCTTTACATAGTTACTCTTACATACTGCTAGAGGCCTTCCAGTGTGGCTGAAAAAGAAACAAACGCTTTCTTCCACCTATAACTAAGGCAAGAATGAAACATATTGACCAAAGAAGTGATAAAATGGACGGGAGCAGGCATGTCAGGGAGGTTCCACATTCTTTAATGTGTGAAGGTTTGGCCACTGTAATGTAAACAGATCACCTACGCATCCTCTGCCTGGATCCTTCTAGTGGGTGTTGGGCCATATAGCGTTTTAAACGAGAAATAGCATGGAATTCTTATGTAGGAGTGTTGCGGAAAAGGCAAAGGCAGCCTAACGGTGAGTTGGAAAAGTATTCCGGAATGATTTAGAGTGATATGCAAGCCCACAAGCAGACGCTTTTCCATAGTCCTTGTTCTCCTAACAAGCAGGAATACACACAGGGGCTACTTTAGCAATAGCTAGAGTGGATACTCGGTTTAGCTCCTGGAGCCAGATGCTGGTGCCAAAGTCCGAGCCACTCTCAAAGTCCCACATGCCCACAAGGTATCCTGCTATGTTTGAGCTGGTCTACCTCGTAGGTGGTTGGGTGTAACTGGGCTCAGGTGGTCCTGCTATCAGATGTTCCGGTTTCCTGTTACAGGCAAGGTTATATCATCTTTATTCCCATCACCCGCATGAGTCGAGGTCATAATATATATATATATAGTGATTGGATTTACACCCCATGCCTCTTCCCTTAACAGGACAATACACAGTGCATTAAGTAATGATACCGGGGGACCGGCCAAGTTGACTCTGGCTTGACTTTAATCCAACTGGGGATACCCAATTCAATGTTTTTGAACGGGGTGTTCAATTAGATTGATGGTTAATGGATTAGGAATGCTTTTACCAAAGTTCAAAGTGGGCAAAAAACTCCAAATCAACTGAGAGACCCTAACCCTAACCACAAAGCCGAGAAATGCCGTCGTCCCAAACCTCCAAAACCTTTTCCTTCAAACCCGACTCGGAACGGTTATTGACAGCCCCAACACTTTAAGTGAATGTTTCCTCCATTTCGCAGCCTGTCGGGCCCCTCAGGTCACATTCAAATGATGACGCTGTCACTTCCACGGCAGCCCGCATCAAATCTGATGGCTTTTTATTCACGATCTGGAGCTGTAAAAGGACTCGGAGGTTTCGGGGGGGCTGCGGCGGGGGATCAGCCCCAGGATAGTGCTTAGTCAGCAGCCGAGTGTAGAAAGCGCCACGGCTCTGTCATGGCGGAGGTGGTGGACAGTTGCGCAAAGATAAGCCCCAACTTCAAATGAATTTGACTTTAAATCTGTTTGTTTGAATTATTTGATAGATTTCATAGAAATTAGTCATAAAGCATCACTCCGGAGTAACGTAACTGTTAAATGATTTGCCTTTTTCTAGCCCAAAGATGGTGAATTTAGATGAAATGGGAATTTAGATCAAATGGGATGGTGACTATTGCAACACTTCAGAATTAAACCCTGTTGCAACCCAATTCCGCTCGTCATCAGACACTTTGGAACCTTGGCTCCCCGTTTCCTTTGCTTTGTATTCCCCTTTAGCCCCAAGGCATTATCCATTTATTCATCCAAATCTCATTAGGGGATAATGAAAGATCAAATTGACGCTGATGATTGTGGTGCCTGGAAAAGCATACCACTCAGTGGCTGATTGGCAGAAAAAATGCTTCAAACTCTCTGCCTCGCACACCAACCAGCACACAAATCCCGCACTCGTCATTAGTTCATTCCGACTGTCACAAACCCCACTTCTGTCAGCTATTTTGTCTCTTTTGAGTTGCCTATTTGCAACAAAGGGAGACAAAGGAGAAACGGGCAGCGAACTGAAACAGGCAGTGTGACGGATCGCCTCCAGGAAAGGCAAATAAACAAGAGAGGACTGATGACAGGAAAGTGAGCAGAAATTTGTCAGGATGAGAACTCAATTTAATCAAAACCGCATTTGTTGATGTATGGAATCATATTCAAATCTACGCCTTTGGGTGTGCTTGATTTTTTGTATGGTGGTGACTGTCTTGTGGATTTTCAGGCTTTGCTGTTGCTTTAATGGTACAAATGGAGTCAAAACCCCATATCCATAAATGCGATATGAGTCATGGTATAAAAGATGAAGCCTTCTGTGGTCTTTAGTCATGTGGCCTGCTGGAGCTGCATCTATAGCCAGACAATATCCTCAGTGTGACTCCGGTGCATAAAAACGGTGAGCAATCTATCTCAAGGGACCTCAAAGTGTAATAACAAGTGCAAACGGGAGCGTTTGAAGAAAAGCATCGTTTTATTTTTGGTAGTGAAAGGATCCCCCGTAACATATTTTGAGTTTGATTCCACTCAGTGTTACGTCCCCGTGAATACACCTCTTCGATTTTTATGACCTGGGAGAGGTTTTTAAAGGTTGGTAAACAACATTCTGCGCTCATAAAAAAAATGGTGCTTTGGTTTTTAGTGTATTTTTTACAGTCCAGGACGCCTTTTTGTTTGTGGCGGTCGTCCCCATTTGCTGCCCGGCACCGCGAAACCTTTAAACATGCTATCGGACAGAGTTGATTTAATAGCGTAAGTGGAAGTCTTTGAATACGAGGCCGGGAGGTAAAAAGGGGTCAGAGGGGGCCGTGTACGTGTTGCCGCCTGGCACCGTAACGGGATTAGCGGTCATGGGAAAGCTGTGCGTGTGAGCCGCCGTGCCCTGTGTCGAGCTTTAGGCAACATCTCCGTTTCAAAGTGCTCCTTTTCTCAAGTGTTTTTAACCCCTGCTGCATCATGGCTCTGTGGATGATGATCACGGAAACATTGTACATCCAAGTGGTCACTCTGTGACAGAACTTTACTCCATTAGTTTTCCATTTTTCTAATTTGATAGGTTCTAAAGTGTTGATATGCTGCATTTGTATGACAATATCCATAGGATGTCTTTTTATTAGGCAAAAATGAAAAAAAAAAGTTATTTAATCCATGTTTTTTAATTCAATGGGGACATTATTATGAAAAAAGTTCCATATAACAATCGATATATACCTACAGTATGTGTTGTACCTTGGTGTCCTTTTAGACGTTTCTCTTTTAAGCCACAAAAGCAAAACGAATGAAAAACGGATTGTCGGCTTCGCCATGTCTGAAGGTCAGCTATCTGATTTTCACACGTCCACAGTGACTTATGCCGTTGTCCGTCCAGTGATTTTTGTCACCTCATCGCCAATGCGCGGCCACTCTGGCCCCCGCGTTGACTTTTTTGGGTGCGGGCCGGAGCAGACAAATCCATTTATTTTACAAGTACACATCGATTCATCATTACGTCCGCGCTTTAGTGCCGGTATTGACCCGGATTGTCTTGGCCGCGACCGAGAGAAATAAACGATTGGATTTAGATTCGGCGTAGACCTGCATCTCCTTGGCAGTTGAGATTTAATATGTGTGGACATTTCCTTTTACAGATTATAAAAAAAGGTTGTGAGCGGTTATCCTAACGTTATGTTAACACAACATCCGGTTCCATGGAAAGGAAACCTAGCATGTTTTGATATAATATATTTCACTCTTAAATCACTTTCAAATTACACATAGCTCTTTTTTCACCTATAGCAAACTAAACCTCTTGTTCTGGGGTCTGAACAGGATTCCCCCGCTGAGCCATTTGCCTGTTCTGCAGATCGACCGCATTCCCATCTTCTCGTTCAGATCTCTTAACTGTCTTTTAAACGTGGGTACATCCACTAAAACGAGCGGGCACCCCTGTTGCGTGGCGCTGCAGATTCATCACCGGCTCTCTGAGGGCCGAACGATTACGGATCTGTTATTCCTCCGTCTCCCAGATGAGAGCCTGGTCGCCGTGGCAACATAACACCAAGGGATGGCGTTTCACCGCATCCGACAAGTTATGTTATACCACACCTTCTGTTTTCTTTTGTCCGGTCTGCAGCATCCTCTGTGAAAACTGGCATGCTGATCCTTTTTCCCATTTAGACCTGCATCTGCTTTAGAATCATCTGATAAAAAAACCTTTATTCCGCGTCCAAAGAGTCAGATGTTTGGAGTTTTTTGATGGTTTTTGGGTCAAAATAAATACAGCTTTTTTTTTTTTATTGAAATATATTCATCCTGTTCTCATGCACCCGGGTTCATGTCGGTAACTGTAAGCTTGTAATGAGATATCAGCCCTACGGATCCGCTGATATCTGCCTTATCTGTCCTGGTTTTAGTCACAGGTTGGACCGGGGTCTTGTTTCAGCTCTTGTTGCGCTCATTACATTGATGGACTGTAACTTTATCTCCCCCTCACATGCACACAGATGCTCGGACGCACGCTGGTAATTAATTGATACGTGAGTTACGACCCGTGTAAACCCGAGGTGGGGCTGTCGGAATATACGCCCGGAAAGAGTAAAAGGAGATCCGTACACATCCTGTTTGGCATTACACGCACATTCACAGTTTTGATAGTAATTATTCCGGGCATTTTATTTTGGAAAGTCTTGTATCCCTGATCCGATCAAATTAGGACACAAATGACAGAAAATGCTGTGAAAATGCTCAAAAAGAGAGGACAGTTTGCTAGATCTTTTCATTTTTTTCTTCTCAGTGTTGTAGAAGAGAAATGGAAAAGGTATGGTTGGATTCCTGTATGTCGAAGACTGCCACGGGCGGGGAAAGATTGTTTAGTTTTGTGAGTGTTTATGTGTGTACTGCCAAAGCACATTCCACCGCAGACCACAAATTCCTTCTGGTCTCTCTTTAGCCTTCCTTACTCTTCTCGTACTGTTTGTTTGGTCTTATCTTCTGCTCTCCGTTTCTCTCAGCGTCCATCTTCTCTCTAAGCTTTGTCCTTCTCATCGTATTGTTTCCTTCTTAAATTCAGCACTTAAGCAAATCCTCAAATGGAAAATAATTTAATTACATTTGAATGTGTTTTTTTTCTTCTCTTGACTTAAAGCTGAGTGTCTTTGGCAGTCTTCTCTGGGATTTAATTTCTCTTCAGCTCACAATGCATCTGGCTAAAGAGGATAAATGAAATAAATGAGAGGAATTGATAAGATTATAAAAATGATATATGCTCATTGAACGTCGTCAGCTTAAGGGCCACCAACTAACCCTTCACATCTGAAAAACAAAGCTCCATTTGTCATCATTGTAAGACTCCACGTGTATTTTAGGTTCAAAATGATTGCTTCCTGCTCCTGAAGTCATCCAGTTTTTGCCTCACAGGTCTTGTGGGCTACATTTTCTTTTTTTCCCATTCCTTCTGCCGTACTACTACTGCTATCTATTCTGTTGAGAGGCCTCCAGGCAGACGCCACCAGGGAAGTGTGTTATTGTCTCCCGCCGTATGGCTGTTTTAAAAGGCAATTTGAAGCACCGCTGGCTCTATAATTAGCTGCGAGTTCCCGCAGGAGAGGAAAAAAAGTGGCTTATCGTCTCTCCTTTGTAATTACAGATCTGAGCAGGGCGACAGACACACATATAATCAGACATGAGTGCAGACAGATGCAAAGACATAGAATAGGTGTGCATATATCAGCCTCTACACGCGCGTTTGGAGTTCTCATACAGTCTGACTTTCTGCCTGTTTCCTGGAGGAAGTGACACTTACTTTTCATGGCATCAGCTGCAAAAAAAATAAAAAAATAAAAAAGCAAAGTGGAAAATAAATGACAGCACAGCAGGAGATGAGACGGGCCTAAAAAGACGAACGCAGCTCCTCGTTGCCAAGTTTTTATTTATTGGAGTTTTGTATTTTGTACGTTTTTGAGACCCCTACAGACTAAGTGCTTTTCAGGCTGACATTTTCAATCCGTCCACCTTTCTCTGCACCCAAGGCATAAAAAGGAGGTTAGAAATCAGGAAATCATAGAACAGTTCTGTTCATTTGTTACTGAAATCAGTAGCTGAGAAACTACATATTTCATGATGCAAAACAAACCTTGATTTCATCCTGCCAAAAGTTTTATAATGATTCCTCTTGCTCTTTGTGAAAGGTTTTTATAAAGTTTTTTACCTGCAGTACCTTGATTTAAATCCTTGACATTTTAGAGGAGAATCACTCGAGAAACCTTTAATTCTGACCTCTATTTTTGCTAGAAAATAATACATTTTTGACCCCTGAAGTTTAGGCATGCGGCCACCAAATTTGGGATCTGCACTGAACTGGCAAATTTTTTTTGGTGTTTTTTTATTATCTAACAACATTTATTGTTAAGTGTTTTTTATTGAAAATCGAAGTAAAATTGGAGCCTTGATTGGAAGAGTACAGCACCTTTTTTTTTTTCTTCCAATGCCGTATTTTGCCTTTTTATTATCTCATCAGCACAAATCAATAATTAAAACCTCCTCTTTCCTTTGACTTGCTTTTCCCTTATGTAGCGACGGCTCACAAACAAACGGGAACAATGGCCTCGCTGCTTCCACGCGCTCACCTGTGCGTGCATATTTAGACGTCGGGGGTTTGGAGGGATGGTGTCGGAGTCGCTGCGACTCGGCGTACACGACTTTGTGTGCTTAGCTGTGATAAGCTCCGTGGCCTTTGAAGTAAGGCTGTCACTTTCATCCGTCTCTCTCTTCTCTGCACCCCAGATTTAATTGATGTGGCAACGGGCCAGGGGAGGAGAGCAAAGAAAGCGACAGAGAGAGAGAAAGAGAGAGAGAGAGAGAGAAAGAGAGAGAGACATTCATCATTTGCTCAGTAGATGCTCGCCCCGTGACCGCGCCGTGACATTGTTTTCTTTATTTAGTTCATTCAAACCAGCAGCTGATGATTTACATGTGCTCTCCCTTTAATAATGAGTCGGCGTCTTCTTGAGGTGAGGTGTGTGTGTGTGTGTGTGTGTGTGTGTGTGTGGGGGCTCTCACTTCCATATGCACGCATAAGGATGCGCAGTCAATGTGGAGGTCCTGACCACTCTTTGTCAAAGTCAACAGACACACACACTCACACACACACACACACACACACACACACACACTGACACATAATGTAAGAGTGGCAGTGTGGAGGCGTCCAGTCTGCCTGCTTTTTGCTCGGGTTGAGCTAATCCAAAGGAACAGAACTGTGTGTTTGCGTGTGTGTGTGTTTTTGTGTGTGTGTGTGTGTGTGTGTATTTGTGTATGCTTCTGAAGTTCACGGGCAGCAGCCTCCACGTCGACGTTTCTTTCAAATCCTCTCCGTTTGCCTCGACGATACAGCGATACGGTGGCCCTGGAGGGCCACACCTCTCAGCTCCTGACAAATTGATCCGGTTTCGCGGTAGTATCGCCACACACTGCGGGGGCAGAGGGGCGCGCACGCATAAACAAACGCGCACGCCCTCACACCTCCGCTGCGTCATACACACAAGTGTGTTCCGCTTGGCTACCCGTGTGTGTCAGTTGAGCTGGTACATCAAGGGGGGGGGGGGGTTGAGAAAGGGAGTGTGACAAGTTGAAAAGAGAGCGGGATGAGAGCAGGGCAGATGGATGGAGAGGCGGAAGGGGATACAAAAGAGAAACGCAATTGTTTCCAAAGCTCTGAGGAGAAGAGCCAAATCAGATAGTGGGATTGAAGCGAAACGCCGCGTGTTGATGCAAACGCAGGCCCCACGAAACGGCACGTCGCAGATAGAGCCCGAGACACGAGGGGTTTTCGTCCTCACTTGTCCTCGTCTCTCAGAGAGCTGTCGGAGATAAAAACTATTACGTGCGGTGGGTGTGAAAACAATAGCTGGAGGCCGGCGGTTATATTTGGGCGCTCACCTTCAAATCTTCGTTTCGCCGCTACAAAACGCAGAGGATCACAGGGAAGTCTCTCACATATGCGTAGGAGCTATTTGTCACAGCCAGAAGTAGCACCGTGTTAAGTATAGGCTGGCGGAATAAACTTTTTTCCCCCCCTGAGCCTTCCATATTGTTCATTCATCAGAGGTTGCTGCCAGAGATGTGCAAACCAAAAGAATGATCACATCGTTTGTTGGTATATGCTAACCTGTCAAACTACACAATCTCCACACTGGGCATTTCACTTTATGCTGAAAGCTTTTTTGCTCACATGATGTAAGCCTGACACTGTTCGTCATCACAGCGAAGAGACGAGAGCCAAATAAGTTTGGCTTTTTTAAGTTTTCTTTATTTCATTTCACTTTTTTTTTTTTCAGTTCTATGGTCAGATTTAGAATCAATAAATCCAAGCACAAGTACGAGATGTTTTGCTCGGCTCTAATGAGTTTCAAAGAGCCTCTTTTTAGATTTTGTTTCAGTGTATTGAGAATACTCATTTTCACTTGCGAGCAATGCTAGGTTTTGCACATCCCTTTTGCTGTTCCATACTAAAACATTCATGAGGTTCTGTGTTAAAGATCCAGTCCTGAGTAAAAGTAACCATCCTATATTTTACAATCCACCGACACATGAAGTCTTAGTGTTTATGAACCGTTTGCAATGGACATGAAAGAGTGAAAGCAGCAAATGACAAAGAGAAACCGTAGGCTTCTGCTTCACTTCCTGTTGGTTCTCAATTTCTGTGTTATTCCCTGTTAAAATTCTGTTCAAGTTTTGACTGGTCATGAACCGTAGCTCTCACCACGCTGAGCCTTCCCGACAAAGTTTCATTACGCGACAAGTAGGGAGTAGTGACTCAGCAGATTTAAGGTGGCACTCAGGAAAAGCCAAACTTCTCCATTTCTGCCTCGGTTGATATAACAGCCTCTCAAACAAAGCAAACATTCAACACAAGGAGACGATTACATAATTATATCATCCCTCCATCCATCTGTCCTCTCATTTTCCAGCGCTTTTGCGAGACTTTGTTAAGGGGCGACGTTCTGAGCGGGAACCCCCTCCAGACGGTCATTAACTCTGCAGCAAGCCCTGGATGTGCCCAGAGGCCTGTGCTTGGTGAGAGATGCCTAAAAAAACATCTCCCTCGCCTTAACTGACTCGTGTAACATCCACATCGCTGGAGACATGTCGGCAGCGTGTCGGATTTCTGACCGCGTCCATAGAGGTGCTTCCATTCATGCCTCCAGATCCGCAGTCTTTC
>CAJRST010041110.1:1185659-1197353 GCA_907169785.1 Menidia menidia
TCAGTAAATGCAACCTTAAAATGCCAACAAGTGAGGCGATTCCACTTCATTTCAATCCAAATTTGCTCATTGTAAAATTCTAAGTGAATAAGCTGTCAGTCAATGGCTGAACGGGCGGCGTTAGCATGTCATAATGATAGCTTTTTACTCTTGATTAAGAGTTCTATCGTGGACTCCTACCATTAAGGTTTACGAAAAATTAAGTGCTGGTGTTCTACTAAATAACTTATGGTGATGGGGAGCTGAGAGAGAGGGGGGGGGGGGGGAAGTGAGCAAAGGCAGCAAAGGGAATGCAGAACTATTCTAGCGATTTTCACCGAGTCTTGTTATGGCCCGTGGTTATGATAGGAGCAGGCAGGAGAAGGGAGAGGGTGTGCGTCTGCAGAAAGAAAAAACTGGAGTCCAGAGACTTATGAAAGATTAAAGAGTCCTCACACCCGCACACAGAACGCACGTGATGCTGCCGGACCGGTCCAGCAGACCGCAGAGAGGGTCCTGTTCCCTGTCTTTTTATCTGACAAGACGGATGCAGATGTGGCTTTGGCAGAGACAGCCGTGTGTGTATGTGTGTATGTGTGTGTGTGTGCGTGTGTATATGCGTGTGCCTGACTTGAATTCCTAAATCGAAAGAGACATCCGCAGCAAGTATCTTTGGGTTAGAAAATGTCACTTTACAGCACATAATCTTCATCTGAGATGCGAGGCCGAGCGAGACGGTGACATTTTTGACGCTCCCAAAGGTCCGCGGGTTCAATAAGGAATCCCAAACGCCGCTAATAAGGCTAATAAGGCATGTCAGGGGCCCGAGGAGGGAAAAATAAAACCAGCGCAATTTATATTCTATTGTCAGGCAGAACCTTTGAGGATTTTTCTGAGAGCTTCTAATTGCTCCTGCTTCTTTTTTACCACCTTGTCAATTTCTGGGCAAACTGTGGCAGCCAAAAGTGAAACCTCACAAAATAAGTGCCACCGGAAATCTTTACATGTTAGCTGCTCCAAATCCGTGCTTATCTTCCGAGATGCTGCCTCGTTCACTTGAAGTGCGGGTTTTTTTTTCTCACTACTTCTTTTGCTCGCTTAACGTGATGCTTTCTATTGGTATTTGGAGTATTTTCACCACAAACGGTTTGATTTCTAGAGAGGCAGCTTGAAAAATAACGAGACTTCAACCCCATCAACATCAGCAGCAGTGATTGAATGTTACTGAATAAAGAAGTAGACTTTATTTAAATA
This sequence comes from Menidia menidia, assembly GCA_907169785.1. Lineage (NCBI taxonomy): Eukaryota > Metazoa > Chordata > Actinopteri > Atheriniformes > Atherinopsidae > Menidia > Menidia menidia. The sequence goes on from CAJRST010041110.1 coordinate 1,186,893, forward strand.
CATTCATAGTTCAAAATAGTTTCTACAGGTTTTTTCATTTTAAATTAAAACATTTGTCCATTAATAAAGCTAATATTAATACATTTAAAAAGATTTTCTCAGTGGCTGACAGAATGACGCGTGTTTATTCAGAAGAAATTGACAGTCTTGTGCTTTTCTTGAGATCATTTCAAGCTTATTTAATGGATTTCAAAACAGATATGCTTGACCGATAGAAGGAAAGATGGCAAAATGGCAAAGATTTAAGAGTGACTCCATTCCACAGTTATGCGAATATCAAACTAATCCGAATCAGCTGGCCACTGAGGCTGTTCTGTTTCTTTTTTTTGTTTTTTTTGAAAGCTTGTGGCAAAGGCCTTTTTTTTTTTTTTTTGTCTAAAGTCCTGCTAGTGTCCCAACAACACAGTCAGGCTCAAAGCATTTTGATCCGACCAAAACCGATGGCCAGATGTGATCAGTTTGGGCCAAGCACGTTGCAATCTCCGGACAGATTAAGCTGAACTTTTCCTAAAACGATACATTTCTAAAGAAGAAAACAAAACCGAAAAACAAAACAAAACACACACACTGTGCGTACTGTACGTGTATCACTTGTTTACTTGTCCACACCTTGGCACTGTTGTTCTCTTTTAACCAGAGCCAGCTATTGTTAGCTGTTAGCGAAATAGCTTCATAGTGGCGGGCTGTCATGGACCAGCTGTCTGCCCGTCACTCTTTCCTTGTGCGTGTGTGTGTGTGTGTGTGTGTGTGCATGGGTGTGTTACTCGGGGCCCGGCCGCATGTTGCGAGAGCAGCGGTGCGACAAAAGAACGATGATTAATTTCACTCCGAGTAACCTGTCTGGCTGATATGGCGCTACCGGCCTGTGTATGTGTGTGTGTGTCTGTGTGTGTGTGTGTGTGTGTGTGTGTGTTTGGGGATGCAGACTGTGTAGTCAGCAGGTGTGCTATGATACCCCGGATGCCCTCCAGTCAGGGTCAGAGGGACACACACACACACACACACACACAGGCTGAGATGACTTCAAATCCCACCACACCCATTTTGATCAAGGCTTCTTTTTATTTATTTAATTTGAGTTGTTTTTTTCTGCAAACTGGTTGTGGATCTTTTTTTTTTTTTTTAAATGAAAGACATTACAAAAAATGTTTTTTGTCTTTTTCAGGTACTTGTTTGTAACTAATTGGATGGATGGATGGATGGATGGATGGAATTGTTTTTTTGTCATTTTTTTGGGGGTCATGTCACTCGAAGTTTGACGTATTTTTGCATGAAACTGAAATTTCTCTTTGTCACATTAGAAACCCCGCCGTGGGAGTTATGAGCCCTCCGTGGCTATGTGTGTGTGTGTGTGTGTGTGTGTGCGTGCAGGGCCACCCTCTCAACAGATGAGACCAAAATCAATTTCATTAGGGATCACGAATGCAATGAGAAGCTGTTAACACACACTCACAGACACAGTCATTGACACACCACTGTAGATTTCATTAAGTAGAAGCCTTTCTACGCCCTCCATGTCCTCCCTCCATCACGAACAGATGACTTGAACATTTAGGACACTGCTTTATTGCTTGTCCTCGCCGGACCTCTGTAACATCGGTCTCAGTGAGAAATGCTAGAAAGGTTAACAAGCTTCCTATCCTCCTCTTTTTTTTTTTTTTTTCTCCCCCTTCCCATCATATTTTTCTCTCTTTCTTGTCCGCTTCCACCCGTTCGTCAAGTGATGTAATTAACTCCGTGTTTAACAGCTGAGGTTAGACAGGGCACTGCTGTGTCTGGACACACAGACGTATGCAAAAGCGCACACACACACACACACACACACACACACACACACACACAATCGGACACACACGCTGGAGAAGGAGGTTGATGTCTGGGAGGAAAGCAAAAGGACAAAGGAGGCCTTTAGAGTACGATAAATGCAGGACGGCGCAGAATGGATATGAGGAAATTAGGCAAAGGAGGAGATATTTAGAAAGTAATGAATGAAAAAAAGAAAGCGTCAGGGGCTGGGATTAAGGTTCAAAGCTGGACCGGTGGAAGCAAAAACATCTACAACCTCCCACTGCCTTTTAGAAAAGAAGGGTTTAAAGGAAAGAAAAGCTTAAAGAAGTTAAACCAGGACTCTTAACCCTATAATGCAAAATGTATCATATCTGATACATACGGTTTCTGAAATGTTTTGCGTCTGACACCTTTTGCATAATTTAATGGTAAAAACTTTGCTCAAAATCCTATTGTACACAATCAGATACACCTGATAACAGGGGGCAGAAGACTACACAAAAAATCATCTTGACTTATCGCATAGTGATAAATTATTCATATTCAAAATGTATTTCAGTTTTTTCCTTTTACATATTTTGTTAAAAGGCCAAATAAGGAATTCAAACCCAAAAAAAGTAACTTTCTGTTTTGTTTTATTTTTGGATCAGGCTTTAAAGGGTTAAGCAACAACTATCAAAAGAAAAGGGGTGGAGAAAGTCAAGCAATTATTTTTATCAGTGGAAAAATAGTTGAGAGTAAATGAGAGCAGGAATATTTGATGGGATCCGATTGTGTTCTCTCAGTCTGCCTGAGTCTTGCCTCAGTCTTGCCTCCACCTCCTCATCTGTATCCCAAACCCACCTCCATCCAGAGGAATGACTCTTTTAGTACCGGGGTATGCTATTGCTAGCTCGTTCTTCACCGTCAAACAAATGCCTTAAAAGATCGGGGGAACTTTTACAGTTTCACGCCTTCCTGTTCTATGCGGAGTGGGTGTCAGGATGCGACTGCTAATTAATAACAGAATTGGCAGCTAGCGGTTTGGTGGCATGAATTCATCTGATGCCAAAGACCTGATCCGCTCGCGAGACAGAGTAACAACACAAGAAGTTATAATCATAATCTGAAACCGCAACAGAACTCACTCGCGGTGTCATTTTAGTCTCGACGAAAAAGTTCTGACATCGTGCCCAACAGAAGCTAAGGAATGAATATTCTCTCAGGAGTTTGCATATAATTAGTTTGTCTTATAATTGTGAGCTGCATCTAAAAGAGAAATATGGTACGGTTTCTTGTTATTGACAAGATAACCAGCTTGGATCCAGTATCAGAGGGTTATATAGGGAGCGTTTTCTCTAGTTAGTTCAACCGAACAAGGATGTTTTGGATATGATTTAATCTTATTCGTAAAAATATGAATCCATTATTTAGAAGAGCAACAACAACATCATTGAATACACTTTATTGCAATTTTAAAGTTATCAGAGGGGCACTTTCTAACTTCTGTTGCATTAACTATAAGCACTCTCTTTAACCAAGACATACATCCGGTCCATTTTTCTTTGATGTGCATCACTTCTGGAAAAAAAAAAGAATATATGCCTGGAATACAGATGGAGAACTGGGCTGTCAAATAAAGAACATCCACCCATCTTGGTTTAATTCCTCATCTTCTCTTGAAGGGACTGGATTGATGTGCCATTTCATTCTTTTGTGTGTGTGTGTGTGTGTGTGTTCATTATAAAACTAATTGATTGGTTGATAATTAGAATGCAAATAGCAGCAATTATGTTTTAGTGCACTCACCGCTGAGCGAGACAGAAATATGTATGATTGTCTCACTTCAAAGAGGTAAACTAATCAGTAAAAAAGCAGTGTTTTAATGACTCATAAGCTCTCAGTAACTTCAAAGCAGTCAGATTTGGGGGGTCTTTTTTTGGCTAATAGTCATCACGGGAGCGGTTACAAAAGCATATTTAATTAGCTCTTTTTAGAACAGGTAGATTGGCTTTTTTATGGGCGAGTCCCTTTCATCTTTTTAGGCGACTTAATAAGTTCCGGAAAGTGAGAAACTGGACAAAATGGAAACATAAAAAGTTCCAGATTGCCACAGTGTCGCCCTTCTTTTTTTTTTTACTTTTATGGTTTTGAAATGAGTGTTCACGGACTCCACAGGGAGGAAGTGGAATTAATCCCAAAGTCTCCTGGGAAGCAGAGGGGACATTTACGAGTACCTCCTCCCAAAAAAGGTTAAAAATGGGCTTCTTATATAGCCCCCCTCCCCAAAAAAACGGAATTGTATGTGTTTTTTCAACACTTTTTAAACATTGTCTCCTGCTGCTTCAACTTCCAGAGTGCAGAGGTCGCAGAATGAGAACACAAACCTGCAGGCTAGCAGACTAGATGAAAATTCACAGTCACCTGCGTCACTCTGAGGCCCCCCCCCCTCTGTGCCGGCTGACCTGAATCCCCCTCCAACTGCCCTCTGCCCCGGGCCATAGGCCGGAGCACGCTCCTTTGCTCTCATCCTCCCACAAATTCCACCACAATCTGTCACTCATCAAACGATGCGCCGGCTGTGAAAACGTCCAAATAAAGCGCTTCTGTGTGTGTGAGTGTGTGTGTGTGTGTGTGTGTGTGTGTGTTGTGAGAGAGTGTGCGCGCGCCATCTTTGACAGCCGGAGAAAGAAATCATCGGCGTAATAAAAAGAAAGAGACAAAAGGTCACACTCGCTTTATATCAATAAAAGTTTTTGTGTGGTTTTTTTTTTTTTTTTTTTTGTTGGTATGGAAGCAACCCAGCGGGGTGTTGGAAAAAAATGACCTTTACGCTGCAACAACTGGGGATACACCTCAACCACACATACACACTACATTAGAGTCAGGGGAATATTTTCTTCCACTAAGACTAGAAAGTTCCTTTAACAAAATGCATGAATCGGGTTAGATTTTAGATGGTAAAAACACGTTCTATTGGCTTTCGTCTTAGTGCCACTGAAAGTTGACCTCTGAAAAGACCAGAATTGTATCCCTTTGTGCCTTGTCTTCCTCTTGAGCGAGAAAAAGGCTCAAGCCGTGGTGACAGCCCCTGAACCTATTGTTTGGATAAAGATTAAGGAAACTCTGGTAGTGATTTGGCAGATGATAACCACGAAAACTGCTGAGACCGAGGAGGGAGAGGGAGAAAAAAAGAAAAGAAAAAGAAAGATCAATAACAGAACAAGTAGAGAAAAACACTGGAGATTTAGCAGACTTAACTGCCGACAGCTGACGGATGAGCAGATGGGAGCCGGGGAAATTATAAAGAGAAAGAGCCACACCGAGAGGAACAGAGGCAAGATTTACTCACTGATGCAGTTGCTCTGTAACTTTTCCGGTAGACTCATCGTTGGCAAACCCCGAAAACAGGCCCATCACTTCCTGCCCTTACACTCTCCACATTGTACGGTCACAACAAGTTTAAGGATGTATAGAAATCTGCTATTCAATTCAATTCAATTCAATTTTATTTATATAGCGCCACATCACAACAACAGTTGTCTCACAGCGCTTTCCAAACAGAGCAGGTCAGACCCTACTCTGAAGTTAATTACAGAAACCCAACAATTCCCACCATGAGCAAGCACTAGGCGACACAGGCAAGGAAAAACTTCCTTTTAACGGGCAGAAACCTTGAGCAAAACCATGGCAGAATGGATATGAATACTGGTCAAATAATTGTGTTTTGGCTTAAATGAATGACCTAAATGGAAGGAGTGCACATTTTATAAAAGGTATGCAGTGTAAGTTATCGATAGTAATGTTTTATTTTTTGCTTTTTCTCTTCCAGATCTTGGTGAACTCCATCTCCCAACCTGCTTTGCTGTACGAGAACGTGGTGGTTAGCGACGGGAGCCCCATCCTGAGAGATCTGCTCTTCAGCCCGGATCATCAGTTCTTGTACGCCCTCACCGATAAGCAGGTAGGACAGACGCACGGGCGGGGGGGGGGGGCCTACCGACCCGAGCAGACGATCAGCATTCCAATCAGATGTTGTTAGTCAGCCATGCAGTAAACCGTCCTGAAGGCATTTGTCCGTCTGGCAATTTAAGGATAGATAACCTGATATATGACAGTCTGTGGCGCACAAATACAGGCACACGCACATTCTTATGTCTAGATATGATATGGAATATAATTTGTATGCATTGATATGCACACTGTATATATATTTATATGTTGTCAGAGCTAGTTTTCTGATTACAGGCTGTAATGTGTGCCTATTACAATGTGTACGCCGCTCCTCGGCCATAAATTGAAGGTTAGTTAGGGATGTTGAAGGAGGACCATAAAGAGCTGATAAGGAAAGATGTATTAAAAATATGCTTCGGGGAGGCGGGCGATGAAGCTAATTACATACATACAGTAACACATACGCTGCATGGATAGTTTTGCAACCTCAGCAACACTCAAACACTTTGACACATTGGCTGACTATTTTTGTGAGGACGCTAACAGTATAAAATTACTTGTAACGATTACAGCTGAATGTCCGAATTGTCCCAAACAAAATGCTTATCGTTTACTCAAACCTATATACTGAGTTAACCCTTTAAAGCCCAAGAAAAATAGGAAGAATATTGGATTTTTTTAGTCTGAAGTCTTTCTTTGGCCCCTCAACAACATATGAAGAAAAAAAACAAGAAATTATTTTGATCAAATTAGCGTGCAATAAGTCAAAAATATATTTAGGTGTAGTATTCTACTGGCTGTTATCAGGTATATTTGAATGTGTACAACAGGGCTTTGAGCAAAGCTTTTACCACTGAATGATGCAGAAAGTCTCAGATCCAAAAGACTTCAGAAACCGTATGAATCAAATATTATACATTTGGTATTATAGGGTTAAAAAAGTCATTTACAGCTAATGTGATTGAGCCAATCAAATTAGGGCTCACTGTTTTGTCTGTAGGAGCCAGTTTAAAACCTCCATAGGCACTCTGCACTGTAAATTTCATGAGCTGCCAAGTGATCTGCCTTTACTTCTATCTATATTTATTGTTGCTTTTTATGTCTAAAAACAAAACTGCTTACTCTCAAAAATCGTTCTGGTTTAAGTCACTCTGCTCTCAACATGCCCTCATCGGTCACTTCCTCTGAGACCGATGCGTTGAGATTGCAGCACGTCGCTCTAAAGACACAGTCGTGACACTCAGTCAATAATTCTAATCTGAATAGTATTTTGGCTAGAGGCTCGAGGTTTCCAAAGTTTCCCCAGACGAAATTTTCCTCCGACTCTTTTCCCATCATGTTTTTCTTTCGAGTGTATATCATATGAAATATGAAAACTGATGCGTGTCCGTACCCTCTAAGTAATCAATTCTGCCACTTCAATTCATGGATATTACTGGAAAAAATATTCATGTGGAAACCAATAATATTAATATTACCCTACTACATCTAGAAGTTATTTAAATCTTGTGAAATAAAACTTCAGTGCACGGAAATCATCTTTTTATTTATGTTATTTATTTTGATGTTATTTTCTTTACGGGCTTCCTAACATTGTTCTTGATTTACATGAAGAGACATCTAATGAAAAAAAAAAAATCTCATTTTGAGCGAGAGTGAAATATTTGGGGCCCTGAAATGACAAACCAACTCCAAAACCCTCTATCTAGCAAAAGCCTGGCAGATCTTGGCATGACTCACAACAGGCTTGTACCTTAATATCCAATAACACCAGTCCTTGGAAAAACTTTGATAATGAATGTGTAACAATTTGAGTTAGCAGTGTGGTTATTTGGGATATGCAAAGTTAGCTAGTAATGTAAAAATAATGTAAAATGCATGCTTTCTTTATTATATGTTTGTATATTAAAAAAGAAAACGTATTAATATTATCATTTCTTTAAATGTGGTTTTCTAAAAAAAATCTTTTTGATCAGTTAGTTTGTCGAAAAAATTTGCCGTGTTTGGAAGTAAGAGCTGTACAGGGAACTTGAATGACCTTTTGTTCATTTAGCTCTGTGTGAGCATGTAAATCCCTCCGGATCAGCGGCAGAAATGAGCCTCAGCAGGTGCAGATATGTAGCAGCCACTGCGTGTCATTTCAAGCAAAATGTCATAACGGAAAAATAGCTGACTGTTTGGTCATTATTATTCCGTGAGGAGGTCAGTTTGGAGACCAGTCGGGAATAATCCGTGGGCCAAAAATCCGGTCTTTGTTTTGCACCCTTATCGAACAGTCAGCGTATTGGATCTTTTGTATGAATGGATGTGATGCAAATCCAATCCAAGAGCTTTTAATGAAGCTCAATTGTAAACATTTATAACAGTTTGAGTTGAATTTGTGTCCAAAAATCTGTTTCCATTTTGGTCCCAAGCCAAACAGGAATCTCAGAGAAGGTACACTCTATTGAAAAGCAGTAACTGGATCCAAGATTTGCTGCGTTCGCTTCCAATTTCTCTTTTTTTTTTCTAATTTTAAAAGGATGATAATTCAGGTATGTATATTGGGGAGATCAACCTTATTAGGCTAAGGAATACAATCTATTCGAAGCCCACTTCATCATTACCATCCACTTTGACTTCGGTAATAAACACTAAGTGGACTGTCTTTCACACGATAACGCGAACGAAACCGGGAAATGTAGCGGCTTAATAAATGAGAAATTCCCGGCAGAGTGACCACGGGAAGAAATACGATGGCTAATATTGTCACTGCGCATCATTTTCTGTCACGTTCTCAGGCAGCACCTAATGTTACATAAGTGGCCCGTGGGCCACACTTTGAGATCCAGAGTGGCGAAATCAGCCCACACGAACTGGCTTTTCTTCACACACACACGCACACACACACACACACGCACAAGTACGCACACACACACACGGTCATGTTTAATTAACGTTCTGAATATTAAAATGTGCCATATAGGATGAAGCTCGGCTCCACTTTTCCTCTGGGAATGTGCTATACATATTACCTTTAGCATTTTTTTTGCACACTCTTCATGAAATAATGAATGCTTTTGAACCCCGCAACTTCCAGAGAGCAAATAAGCAGTAAATAAATGAAGAAAAAAATTGAGCTCGGTCAAGGAATCAACTGTATCAGTGAAACTTATGGCTTAAAAAAAAGACTCTTTCTAACTCTAGTTTTTCCACCCAATATTCTTTGGATTTCTTACTTTTAAGTTTAGTCATTTAGAGGTTGTTTTTATCTGAATTAACCCTGTAATGCCAAATGTATCATATTTGATACGTACTGTTTCTAAAATGTTTTGCGTCTGACGCCTTTTGCATAATTTAATGGTTAAAACTTTGCTCAAAATCCTATTGTACACAATCAGATACACCTGATAACAGGGGGCAGAAGACTACACTAAAAATAATCTTGACTTATCGCATAGTAATAAATTATTCATATCAAAAATGTATTTCAGTTTTTTCTTTTTATATATTTTGTTAAAAGGCCAAAAAAGGAATTCAAACCCCAAAAAAAATGAATTTTCTGATTTGTTTTGTTCTTGGATCAGGCTTTAAAAGGTTAATTATGCCAAATATCCTACATTTTCTACAGTGGCGTAACCTGTTGGGTAGGAGATGTGCCCTGGTGCTCTTTCATAAAAATGGCGTCATTCGCCAGGCTAGTGGTCCACACCCCCACTTTGTCTTCTCCTTCTTTTACTTCCACGGCTTCCCTTATCTCGTAACATTTAATGACCTCACCATGATAACCTTCAGCGAGACTTTTTCCAGTATGTGGACGATTCCGTTTAATTTAGCAGCCATTAGGCTTAATTGACTTGAGCGTGTCTGGACGAGCGCAGAGAGGAAGCGGGGTGTAATTGATACAAATGGATGGCGTCACTGTCGATGTGACTGCAGGAAGAGAAGGGCCAACGGAGCTCTGAGATCAACTCGAGGAGGCCCTAAACGAAGGTTAAACGAAACAAACGCACGAGTGAAATTTCAGCGTTTCGTCCGCACAAAGCTCCAGGTGCTGTTTGGCACGCTTTCAAAGTGATGGTGCAGAAATGGAAGACCTGAGATGGCTGAGGGTTATTAACCACATGCAATATCACACAGGAAATAAAAACAAGTGTCGGAACTGAAACTAAACAGGACGTGGAGAATATTTCGACACAAAATGACAAAACAAACCAAACGTCAGGACTACCACAAAACAATTGATCAAGTCTAAGTGAAAAACCGAAACAGGAAGCAAGAATTAAGAGATTTATTGAGGAAATAATCATAATTTGATGGAAAAGAACAACAGAATGATGGGAACTTAACAGATATAAAACAAGCATTTGTTCGTCCATCTAATTTCTGATGACAGAAACACTAAAGTACATTTAAATGACAGATTCCTATGTGTTAAAGCACAAAATGATCTGAGCAGAAATCAGTTTTATTTCCCTCCAACCCATGCTGAAAGAAATATGCATTGCTACGAATGAGTTTTTACATTTTCAGCCGGTATCTTTGGACGGTGCTTCAGATATATTTTTAAAAAAAGAAAAAAGACTCTATATCTGGGATATGAGAATAATATTGCTGGGCTTTGGGCTTTTGTCTGCTCCAGCCAGTGGTGCTCAGCAGGATGAAGGAGGTCCTCGCTGGGAGCCGATTTTTCCCCCCCCTTTCGCTTTTATTTCCTCTCATCTGCATTAAAGATGACTGCTATTGCCACCAGAAAAGTCG
>CAJRST010041110.1:1197363-1228625 GCA_907169785.1 Menidia menidia
TAGGATCTTAAAGGACATTTTTGTGGAACATCCCATATTTTCTATCCTTAAAGCTTTGTCTCTGTTAGAAAAAGTGGAGATCGGCCGACCGCCCCTCAGGAGAGCCAATAATGGCCTTTCGCTTTCAGATCTTCTTCTACTGACCAAATTCACAGTCCGGTCAGAGAAAAAGAAGCTGGGAAGGCGAGATGGCGAGCGGGAGTGTGGGCTAGAGCTGGAGAGGTGGGAAAATATAATTGGTTTGCCGGATATGCTCTGTTATTTTTCTCCGGCTCTCCTCGTATTTGCAATAGCCCCTCTCCCTCTGCATGTCTGTCCGTCTCCAGTGGAGTGAGTTTGTGGAGTAACTACTCCCACCGTAATGGCTCCAGATAGCATAGAAGAGAGGATGGACCTCTTTCTCCCACTGCTGGGGATAGTTGAAGTTGTGCTTCGGGCATTAAAAGGCCGGAATGTGCCGAGCTGGACGCTGGAAAATGCATGGCGGTTTAAGGTGACCGGCTCAGCCCACAAAATTCTGTGGAAACTTCAGAATTTTATTGAAGCCACAAGAACTTTCCAAAACAACAACAACGAAAAAAAAAAGTTTTTCTCCGAACTCCAAATGTGGACTCAAAATCTGTTTGGACTTTGAGTTAAACCTCATCTAATCAGAGCAGATTTTCAACGCCGACATTTTAACCAGAAAAAAAAAGGTAACAAAACGGATGGAAATGTTTATCCTCCTCTTCTGCTCCTCCTCTTCCCTCCATCCTCTCCCCCTCGTTGAATAATAGAAATGCCAAGCGAGGAGAGCTCAAACATCAAAAAATACCATTCCGCGGCTTGACAGAGCAATTTTACCTCTCTGCGTATTCACGTGCACGCAATTAAATGTGTTGGACTGGACTCCGGCACATCGGCAAAGCAGGACTGACTGCGAGCACACATAAAACTGATTCACAGCCAGGAGAGAGTTTTCGATTAGCGTGTCATAGATTCACGCATTCACACACACACACACACACACGCACACACACGCACAGCCTCTCCGTGTGTATTATTATTTTTTATTTTTTTCCACCGTGTATCGTCGGCTGCCTCCAGCTTTTGATCTGTCTCGGCCTCCTCGGTGATATCTCATCATTTTTGCGCTCATAAAAATGAACTATGGCACTAAATCAATTTTTATCATTGCTGTTGTTTCCCGGTCTCATGTTCGGATTGTCTCGGTCTAATAAAAACAGCACAGTTCCAGGGATTTTTCATCCTGTCGCCGCTCTGCGATGTTTGACGTCACGGAGGCAGAAACACTTTTTTTTTTTTTTTCCCCCCCGTGCACGTTCCCCGTGCATGACATCACCTAATTGCCTCCGAGTAAGTGACTAAGTGGATTACATCTCATAATCTATTGATTTCCACTATTGTCATTTGGCACATTTGAACTAAAGTACTTGCTTTTGGTGCATTTACGAGTCTTAATTCTATCGTTCAGCTGTAAGGGAAGCTTTCTTTCCAGTTTTTTCCACTTTTAATGAGCTGTTCTTGTACATCACCACGGACTAAAAGTGAACGGACCGCAATTTGTAAACGACATCGTGTATCGATGTTCGGTTGCCAGTGTCTGATTTTTTCTCGCTGTTGTAGCATCATGAGCAGATTTGCACTGCTAAACTCAAAAGGGAAAAGGTCAAGCCTGCACGCTTTGTAAAAACAGCTTTGTAAGGTGACCCAGACACCGTCCGATGATGTACCTCCACGTATCGATTTAGCCACTGTACAGAAAATGCACCGTACAGTACCGTCCAGTGGAGAAACCCTACCCCTGGCACCACATCACACCCGGTTCAAATTCAATTCACTCAGCATTTCTATTACTTGGAGGTCAGGGGAGGAAATACTGTTGCACGCTCCCTTTTTAAGCCAGTTTTTTTTTTTTTTTGGGTGGCTGTCCAACTTTGAAGTTTTTCTCTAATTGCGAAAAACAAAACATGCACTAAGTGGGAGAATAATGAGGAGGAGATACAGAATTCCTCCCAAAGTGCCCTTGGCCCCGTCACCGAGTCGGCGCGTTTAGTTTTTGGAGCAGCGTGTCTGAGCATTCGTTTTGCAAATTACAATTAGAGACGGGGCGGTTTATTGCCAAAAACGGTTATTTCCTTGCGACAGTAAATATTGCGAATTGACTGTTAAAAGTCAGAGTTTGATAAGCTCTCAAGATCAACACCTGCATTGATTGCCTTTTCTAAACACGTGGATTTATCACAGGCATCGGTAAACACATTTTAATCTTCTTTTTTTTTCAGAAAGAACTGACAAATGACAATTACAGCACAGCAGCAGCAGAAATGGCACGTTTTTTAATGTAATTAGCAGAGAACTTTGAAACATTTTTCATTTTTGTCTTAGTTAACTATATATTCTGGTGTCCTTCCTTCATTGTCCAGCAAGTTAAGTCCTCTGATTGATGCTCAGTGTCCTTTACCATGATGTTTATCATCTAGAATTTGTGGAAGGGAAGAGTTATCGATTAGGGTGCTCGTGCTCCATCAAGCACATTACCAAATTATAATTCAGTTAAAGACGAATATGTAAATAAAATACAGATAAAAGAACATTTTCATGCAATGTGTGAATATTAGCCAATTTTCCAGGCCTTAACTTAATTTAACCTGAAGATTAAAACATGAAACCTGATATGATGAAGACATTTTTATCATTCGATGACATTTAAATTAACTCTAAAATTTGTTTATAAGGAAAAGAGACTCAGATATGACTTGATTTATTATTAATGTAATGAGCCAGAATGGATGGTATATTAACATCACTTATTATTTATAATGTATATGGTTGACAAGCTCTTATAATTTGACAGGATGATTAACAGTGAGAGTAATTAGCTGTCCAGACGTGTCACGGACTCCAAATCAATATCAAGATTTTTGTAAAGGTTAGTGGACTGTGTGTATCAAAAGCTGTAACTGGTGGATATCCATGTTTAAACAGGGCATCTGCAAACTCACACCATCGGTGCACATTCTGAAGAAGAACTACACACAGTGCTGGAAAATATTCAGGTTTCCTTCATTTATTTCTCCGCTTGTTCAGGAGATGCTGTTTGACTGCCTCCACGTTGCTATGGTTACCCTTTTTAACCCCCTGAACGTGCTGATGTCCTGCCGGAAGGATGTTGCGTATTTCACGATGTTCTCAAATCTGTTCCCCCAACACACACACACACACACACACACACACACACACACACACACACACACACACACACACACACACACACACACACACCCTCTCTAGGCACCATCACCTGTGTTACACCGGCGGAAAGCGAAGGCTCCTGAGATCCACATGTTGTAGTTCACCGCTGTAGGCTCAGTAAACACTTATGTCAAACCAGTTGCAAATTATTCGACTCACCTATGAGGCGTCACCGCATCCCAACATCACACAACTCTAACAGAAACCGTCCTGTTATGTTGTTCACATCCATAAAGACACAGTCTCCTGCTGCAAGCATTAAACGTTTGTGTGTGTTTTCCACATATTCTTGATCTAAACTTGACTTATGGGACATATGGGAAGGCGTGTTCTTTAAATGGATCCGTTTCCTTTGGGTGTGCGTTTTTTTGGCCGTTTTACCAGGCTAGCACTGTTTTAGCCTTTAACATCCCGCTAAAAAACCCATTGAAGCCCATTTTTCCCTGATTCAACTTGGGAATAGGATTTATGAAGGGTTTGCATTCATCTAAAATAGCTCTAAAGTGACCTTTTTGGTATGTTATGCCTGAATGAAGCAAATTTTAACATTTTTTAACTAAAAAGTATTGACTCTGGTCCAAAGAAATTTAAATAAATATTTTCCTGCTTCTTTTTTTAGATGGGTTGAGTGTATTTATTTAACCATGTCTTTTAAAATGAATCCTTACACCATTTCCATTAATTATCTAAATAGAACTGTAGGTACGTTGGACCGTCTTTGCTTTGCAAGTTGTGATAAACTTTAAAGATGTCGTTGTGTGCTTATTCATGTTTTCTCATTGGTGTCTGGAGCTGGCAGCGTGGCTCAACATGACACCACCATTTTTTCTACTATTTTGTTGTAAGGTTTATTCCATGAAAAAGGCTAACTCTTTAAAAAAGGCTTCATGTTCCACATTGTTTTATGTTGTTCTGGGACCGAATGAGTCCAGCTTTTTAACTGAGCTTTTAGTTAAATGAAAAGAAAATGACTTTTTACGCAAAATGCTTTCCTCCTTTTGTATCCTTCTTGTGCGTGTGTGAAACGGGGAAATTATGACTCAGAGGTGTGTTATACAGTATTGCTACAGGTTTCAAAGACCTGCCCAAAATGTATGTTCTTTTTACTAGGGAAATATCTTCCACAAGGATTAGAGGATCTATGAAAACAGCAGTGTGCTAAAGAATATCAAAATGGGGTGATGTTTCCTTTTGGACGCACTAAATCTCTTTTCTGTCCCCGGTCATATCCAAGAACAAAATCCAACAACTATACATATATAAGATACATATCACACACTATTATGTGTTCATCCACAATTATTTCTTATTTTTTGCATGTATCTGGCATATACATGTGTATAAATATAATTTGAATGGGAATTGGCTTATCCATGTTTAAGTTTCGCAGGCTATCTTATGGATAAATACTTTGCCTGACTGCCTTAGCATAAATTGCATTTCTGCCTCGTATGGTGGTAACATGAGTGCATTTGTAAAGCAGCTTTACAACTGGGCCTCGCTGCAGAGCAAGCCATCCATCAGCCCATTGTGTAGTGATAGCACCTTATATTCTGCACCATATTATACAGATGGGACAATTACCGCTGGGTTTGTGATTGCTGTTAGCCGGGACGAAAAGGGGCCCCATATGTGGAATGAAACATCAGTTGCAATTACATTTGTGTGTTTTTCTCATCTATTATACCACATATTCCTCGTGCCTACCCCCCTCCTCCTCCCTCCTTCCATCCCACACCCTTCTCCTTGCTCTCATCTGCCACTGGGCAAATTAAGAGCCTCTCTATCATGACCCAAATGAGAGAGGCTCATTTGTAGCCGTTATTTATTTGTAATAAACTCCCCCTCATCATCTATACTCGGGCTGTCGTTCTCTCTTTTTCCTCCGCCGTGGAAACCTGGGGAAGGAAAAGAAAAAAAAAACCACCTCAAACTCATGGGAGAATCGGCCCCTTTTTTTTTCTCCACAAATGCCGCCCATTATCAGCAGAAAGCTAAAATGAATGGTTAAATGGACATTTTCCTTCTATGATCACATTTGCTCCCGTTCCTCCACTAGGTTTCTTCTCCTATCCCCCCCCCCCCCCCTCCGCCTCCCTCCACAGTCCACAGATGGATGTGTTTCCTCAGGGGCAGCAAATAGGCCAGGGATGAAAATGCCATATTTAATATAAATTGGATGTTCTCACTTACTTACCGTCTCTCTCACAAACACACACACACGCACGCACGCTCACCCCCCCCCTTGCCACCTGAGTAAGACAAAGAGTGTTTGGCTGAGCATCTCCCGTTTCCCATCCCATTATCTGTTTCTAAAACTCAATAATTGAACTGTTCCATTGGAATACATCATCTTGGCCACTATCACAAAAGCCCTATTGAATAAACTTCTGTCCCTGGCTATTGGGTTGGAGCATGCCATGTTTTTTTCCTATTCTTTTTTTCCTTTTTTTCCCTTCCTTCTCCCTGTATCAGATAGATATTACCGGTGTGGTACTCATCCAGTCACGAGTAATGGCCGCAATTTGCTGCCATTTGGATTCCCGTAAGGGGGCCGGTGCTCTGTGATCGCGGCGTCGTAATGGCCATCAGGCCCAGGTTGCTATTACCATGCTATGAATCCGCCATAAACTAATGCGCCCGACTGTACGTTGAAGTGACGAAGACTAGGAAACGGCGGATGAAATGAAGGGATTATTTTCTTGTAGCTGTGAGAGCGAAAGCTCTTGTGAGATAATACTCGTAATAGCTTCATGTATGCAGGAATGCTGGCCAGATTGCCTTTATAGTGCCATTTTCCATACTACACGTGTCCAATTTCTTTCATAGACGCCGTGAAGCCCCTTCATTTTCGTCCCATTTGGGGATCTCTTCCCTCTGTAGTGTTATTCCGTTACGAGGCTGCGGGAAGTTTGCCCGCACGTGCGCCCCAGAAAGCCTCTCGATTGTGTCCGCAGAGTCCCTCTTTCACCGTGAGTGTGTGTTACACATCCACCTGCCACTCGCTTTGACCCGGGACGCTGACACGCACCAGGCCCAAAGTCAGGAGAGCAAATTTTAAAAGCGCGTATCTACCGGGAACACTTTTCACGCGCACAGAGGGGATGATTCCCCGACTCCAGAGAATCTTAAAACTTGCAGAACATACCCAGCTTTTTTAATGCTTTTGCAAAACAAATGGCGGATGATGATCCTGTCAGGAAGGGTTCTTGGAGGGAGGACTCAGGTGCGGAGATGACGGAAGACAAGGTTTATTGTAACAAAAAACACTCTTGAAGAGTGAATGTCCAGACAGGGTACAAAACAACTCTGTGGAAAACTGTGAGCAAAGTATCAAAGCAATAAGTAAACAAGACTGTGGCAAAGTAACAAAATAAAGATTAGCAAAACTGTGACAAGGCTGTGGAAAGACTATGACAAAGTAACAAAATAAAGAACAACAAGACTGTGGCAAAACTATGACTATGGAACAAAGTAACCGACTATTGCAAAAAAGCAAACCTGGCGTGACGTGGGGGGTGACGAAAGACAGACGACGGAAGGACGAAACGGACGAAATTCGAAAACGCACTCGCACAAGACAAGGGGAAACGAGGACTATTTAAACACATGAGGGAGGGGAACCCCAGGTGTACACAATAGGTAATCAAGACATGACGAGACACCAGACGTGACAGATCCAAACAGCAGCGTACAACAATGATACATGCAAACACAACTGTCTGCGAACTTCTGAAGACGTTATATAACCCGTTGATGTGCAGATTCAATATCAAACGCCTTGTTTTACATCGCCCAAAGTTTCATTTCATCTCAGTCGAGCGCCGAGATGTCGACGGCTAAAGCTTCAGTGGACAAAAAGGAAGGGAATCCTTGATGCTTATCTTAATTGTATTAAATATTCTAGCGTGTGCTTGAGGCATTAAACAAAAACCATTCAAGTTCAGATCAGTCGTTCATATGTGAGACGGGACGATTCATTAAAAAATGATCAATTGTCATTTTCATCTCTCCTCTTTGTACATTTTTTTTTTATTTGAACTTCTCACTGATAAGGAAGCTACTCTGATATAAAGAGCATTACGAGCGATATGTGTGTGTTCACATTTATGGGAAGCATTTCGGGCTGTGGGGTTTGTCCTTCATCTCGAGCTATTTAATCTAATCTTTTTCTAATCTGTATTTAAAGAGTCTAGAGTAAAATTAGTTTTTACCTCCAGAACATTAATATTAACCCTTCTTCTTCTCTTCTAGGTCACCCGTGTTCCGGTGGAAAGTTGTGAGCAGTACACTTCCTGTCGAGAATGTCTGGGATCAGGAGATCCTCACTGTGGCTGGTGCGTGCTTCATAACATGTAAGTTCCTCCACCGTTCACAGAACTGTTTCCATAAGATGACATTTACTGTATGGATCCATTTAGTTTTGGATTTCTTCTGTTTAGATAATGCGGTGCTGCATATCAAACGACATGGCAATATGACACAGTCTCCTTTGAATGCATTACAAATCTTAGAAATCACCCCATGAATTGGATTTTGATTAACAGTTTATGGTTGTTTCATTCCACTTTTATCCATCTGAATGATGAGCCTCCATACGTCTCCTCTCCTTACTACTGCTACTCATGCAAGAGGCCCCTCACGATGATATTATTCAAAGGTTTTTCTGGTCTTGCGAAATGCAGATGAATGAGAAAAACGTCCCCCAAAACGCTCGACAACCTACAGCCGAAATCAACCGTACGAGTGAGAAGTGAAGCTTTGACAGATGAATTTCAATCTTCCTTTTTAACATGTTTTCATCTTTCTACAACCATCATGTTGTGCGCTGCTAGAAACATATTAATGGAAAAACTGGTGTACGCAGGCCATCTTAATTCCGACATCAGGCATTCTGCAGAGGGGGCCATCGGATCCTCACCGGCTATTTGATAATCGTTCCTGTAGACTAATAAAAAAAGCTGAAAAAGGTGTTTTTCAAACGGGTAATCGATGCAGAGGAATCCCACTTCTTTCCCTCTGCATCGGAAGCTTCTGCTATTTCAGGCAGAAAGTGTTACATTGGGGAACCAGCCATAACAAGTTTATACAAAAGGATCCGCTTCATAAGTGAGATCTTAAATGAGCCTGAAAAGCAAAAAGAACAAGAATGTGTCCTCCTACCATAGATGCATTTGTAGGGAGAGCTCAGAAGCTACAGATTAACCCTTTAAAGCCTGATCCAAGAATAAAACAAAACAGAAAATTATTATTTTTTTGGTTTGAATTCCTTATTTGGCCTTTTAACAAAATATGTAAAAAGAAAAAAACAGAAATTCATTTTTAATATTGATAATTTATTACTATGCGATAAGTCAAGATGATTTTTTGTGTAGTCTTCTGCCCCCTGTTATCAGGTATATCTGAATGTGTACAATAGGATTTTGAGCCAAGTTTTTACAATTGAATTATGCAAAAGGTGTCAGACGCAAAACATTTCAGAAACCATATGTATCAAATATGATACATTTGGCATTACAGGGTTAAGTATGAGTGGGTAGCAGCGTGTGCTCGGGCTGAACTCTGGTCATGTCCTTTCACACTTTGCTTGGACCTTTTGGTTGTTATCCTATGGACTGATTTGTCATAAGTAATTCAAAATCGATTTCAGTGCATCTTTTTTATGTAAACCTGGTTTCACAAACTACTACTTAGCATTATGGGGGATCACAGGATCCTAAAAACTCTCCGACATGTATGAAATTGTGCTGACTTGGTTCTGGAGTTTTCATCTCATGCCTGATATTCCAGCTATTGCTGTGTTTAGCTGTTTAAATGTTGTCGGCTGTTCATTCGCACCTCCCTAATTACTTCTAATTTTCATGCATGTCTGCACCCCTGATAAACAGGCTCTCTGCCTCAAACTCAGCATCCTGAGGTTGCCCAATAAATACAAAGCATCGCTAATTTAGTCATATCCACGCTCCAAACAACCCAGGATGTGTACGACTTTATGAGGGGGCAGTGAATTTATGCCTCCAAATTGAGAAGCACCGGGGGTAACGAACAAAAAGAAAAAAATGTACTTTACCTAAAACAAGGACAGCCGGTAAACAGGATTAATATGGATTTAAACAAAAAACAAAACAAATCGGAATTTAACGCTCGGAGGCTTCTGAATGGACTGTCGTTAATCTCGTTTTGGTATAGATGTTCGAGGAGGGATCGCTGCGAGCGGGCCGAGGAGCCGCAGCGCTTCACCGGCCGGGCCGAGCAGTGCGTCCACCTGTCCGTCCACCCCGAGACCGTCTCCGTCACCATGTCCGAAGTCCAGGTACGGGGCTTGCCGGTTCACCGTCGCGGTTTTTTTGTATGCACCACGCACTGCACCGAGACGGATAGGGAAACTAACGCAATTAAGGGACCAAATGATATTAGCTAAAACTTCTACTTGTGTCATCACTGGCCATCACTTTGAGTTAGGGTTGAAAAGCGAGCTGCGAGCCCCATCTCTAAGCAGCAGATTTCGGCCGCGGGGGCATCGGTAATGAAGAATATCGATTGGGATTTTTCTGCCGCACCTCATCTTTTTTTTTTTTTTTGCCTTCCGTCCACAGTTGGTGCTCCAGGCTCAGAACGTGCCCAGTCTGTCCGCGGGCGTGAACTGCTCCTTCGAGGACTACGTGGAGACGGAGGGCCGCATCTACAGCGGACGGATCTTCTGCCTCTCTCCCTCTACCAAAGACGTTGCCCCCATCACACGAGACCAGGGTGAGGGGAAACGTCAGACGAAATGCCAAAGGCCCATTTCAGAAAACGTTTTAATGATCGAGATTGAAGTCTTAGTAAATAATGACTATAGATGATAATCTCAATATGAAAAATAAGCCATTTAGTTTTGAATAAGTGAAGAAATTCTTATTTTTCAGGGTTTTAGACACCATATGATTCCCCTGATCTTGACCGTTTTCACTATAGTTTAGATTATAAACTATAGTGAATTTTTGTATTATATAGAGTTTATTATATTTGTGATTCACTATTCTCTTTCACTCTGATTTTTTCCCCTCCCTTTGGGATCTTTTGTGTAAATTTTAACACGAGAATGTTTGCAGCCGCCAAATAGCTCCCAATAGCAAAAGCAGTTTAAGTGACCCACCGTTTTAATGATCAAGATCGAAGTCTTAGTAAATAATTCTAAATAATACTACAGCTGATAATCTCAATATAAAAAATAAGCCATTTCATTTTGAATATGGGAAGAAATTCTTATATTTCAGGGTTTTAGACACCATGTGATTCCCCCGATCTTGACCGTTTTCACTATAGTTTAGATCTATTATATTTGTGATTCACTATTCTCTTTCACTCTGATTTTTTCCCCTCCCTTTGGGATCTTTTGTGTAAATTTTTAACACGAGAATGTTTGCAGCTGCCAAATAGCTCCCAATAGCAAAAGCAGTTTAAGTAACCCACCTTGAGGCTCCTGTTAGCATTCACAGTTACTGCGAGTTAAACCTGTTTTACTTTTTACTCCATACTCGGTCGGTCACAGAAGGTAAACACCATGAAAATGACTTGATGACTGAAACTAAGTAAGTAACATGAGTAACATGAGCTTAAGGCAAGAGGGATTTGGCTTCCGAGTAAGAGAGAAAGTCGGTGGCTTGACTCCAGGCTTTCCAGGGACACGTGTTGAAATGCCCTTGGGCAAGGCACTAAACCCCACATTGTCTACAGGTGTATTCTCCTGTAAGTCAGGAGATAAAGGCCTGTGTAATAAGTAAGAAAAATAAATAAAAATCTCGCAGTTTTTTGACTCCCCTGGCAGAGTAAGCTGTTTTGTACTGAAGCAAACACAACAAACCGTACAAGCAGTCCCCAGTTTGAAAGCTGAGATTCTTTTCAAAAAGCCGCGGGTACGATCAGTGCCAGGTAAGACATCCGGCTGTGGGTAGTTGTGTTTCAGTCATAAATACATTTGTTTATAGACAAATCTGGATGAGCAAAGGAAATAATCTTCTGGTAGCACTTCAGATGCTTTTTCTCTAAGCCAAGGATGCGTCCTCACCGGAGTGGTTCTTTGAAAGTCTCGTTTTTTTTTTCCCAGGCTCTCCCCGTATCTGGAAACGCACCACGGAATAATCTTCACAAGTGGGCAAGCTGTTAGCCGTTATGTCACGGCTGTTTATATCCGCGGCTTATACTGTTCCGTTTTAAAAGGAAAACATCGAAACGCTTCGAAACTTTTTCGGTGGCGGCAAATTGTGCCAAGTAGATCGGTTTGTTTTGTGACGCACAAAAACACACAAACACACAGAATCATCGTTGAGCCTTTTAAAGATCCGGGACAGGATTTGTTGACGATGCACAGTTCTGAATCAAATTAGAATGTGGGAGTTAAAGTAAGGTTAAAACAGGTTTTTCTGAGGCGTTTTTGACCAGCAAACGTATTTATTCGCTTTGAATCTGGAGCGACTGACTCTCTTATGCCTCCAGCCTCAGGGGAACTGCAGCTTTGGGTGCCATGAAGCAGCTTTTTGGATGTTTCACTTTTACAAATTGATACTCAGATGTTCAGCCGACTATCTGCATTGGACAATAAAACGTTTGCTCTTTAATGAAACCTATTGTTGTGATTAGCTTAATCGACACCTGCTGATTCATCACGTTATTACTGAAAAGCCCATTATTGCATTCATAGCTAAAACCTTTTTTTACATTTTTTTATATTGGAACTTTTCTTCGAATTGTTTAACCACAAGCTGCACATGTATTGAAGAAATAAGAAAAGACGTCTTATAATAAACTGCTAACAAAAGAGTGACCCAAACAAATGGACTAGACTTGGTGAATTCAATAATTAAACTATGATTCCCATATAGAAATAATAAAATCGATGTGACTGGACTTGACCCTGAGGTCATAAAACATCTTCCCTCAACTATTTTTGATAGGTCAATAGAAAATGGAAGACTATGAAACCACCGAAACATTCCTGACTCATCATTTAAGTGTTCTTAAGTGTTGTGCTTGTTTTCCTCCAGGAGACCAGCGAGTGATACGGTTGTACCTGAAGTCGAAGGAGACGGGGAAGAAGTTTGCCAGCGTGTTGTTCGTCTTCTACAACTGCAGCGTCCACCAGTCGTAAGTTGAGCGTTTGTTGTTGAGCGTGAAGGGGGAAAAGGGAGCAGAAATCTGCCGACTTTCCATTTTTTTCCCCCCACCGAAGTTAACTACCCGGAGAGCAGTTTTTAGACACAGGGATATTACGCATGCAGCAAGATGTATCGCAGTGGAAAGCGATAATCAACAAATGTGTGAAATAACCTCCTTACCAGAAGAAGTCGCGCTAAATTATTGGCCTGAAAGTAAGGAAATTAATGGCAAATGGAGGGAGCAGCATGCCACCTCTGCTTATTCAGTAGTCAATATATTCAAGCTTTTAATAAATCAATTAGTTAATTAAATCTCAAGCAATGAAGGGATTACTGGTGAGTGAAAAAAATAAATCGATTGCTATCCATGCAAGACGTAGAAGAGCAGCCAAGTATGGGGGGCTAAAACATGTCAGTCATGATCCCTGGAAATTAATTATCCCCAAATGAAGTGAAGGAATACAGATTTGCTCTTTAGCACTGGTTTGGAAGCAGTTCTTACGTGTTTTTATTTCAGTAGTCGACTATTTAAGAAAGAGGACTAGGAAGAAATTAAGTGATTAACACTTGAACTTTAGCTGTTTTGTAACTTTCTAATAGAGAAATAATTGTTTAGCTCTAAAATGGGATTAACACAATAGCAGTTTTTCCAATTCAAAGGGTTGCGATATTTAATTAAAGTAGTTACAGTGGAGTTATTCTGTGTACAGCAGGCTTGTGAATCTTTATGTAATGTAAAAAACCAACACTAGTATTGCCAAGCTAGCAGCACCCAGTGCGAAAAAAGGTGCACAGACCTTTACACAAGAGATACTAATTAATGACTTCACAAGCTTTTCTGATCAATATGCTTCACTTCACTCATCTCAAGGATAAAGAACTACGTTTTGAGGGTATGAGCATTCACATTTTGGTCAGGGAACATCGGATTTTACAGACAAGAGTCAAGAAAGTTGTCTTTTATACCAGAAAAAAACATCTTTGAACCAAAGTGGTCTCAGAAATCATGTGCTTTTTAATGCACAGGATTACCCAACTCATAGGATGACCATGACCTGGATAACTAAGAATAAGAATATATTTGTGGTTTGCTTTCTCTCATTTGCAATTTGGCTTGAGCCCTTTATTTTTCAAGGTGATCTGTTTTGCGTCCACTTTATCCAAAGTTTCATCCGCAAAATCTGTGTTTTTCTGATTAACCCGACCCCTGATAGTCACGGCGGCCAGGTGGATCTTCATCTGTGCGTGAACAAAGCGAGGAGGAAAAAAAACGAGCAGCGGGGAGATCAAGCAAATAATGAATGAGGAATGTGTTCCTAATTGTCCTGCCTTGTTAGATAAAGGTTAAATGGAAATAAATAAAATGTCATTGGCTAAATGACGCTCTTGTCTCTTCCAACTCGCGCTGACTCACATCCCCTATTAGGTATCAATACCCCTGAAATGATATCTGCAGTATGCTCGATGGAGGAATGGGCTTTCTTTCCTTTTCGTTGCATACATACCTGTTGAGTGAACACCAAATACGCCAATGTGTTAAATGCAGATACGGTTAAAAACCAAAAATAGATTTATTTCTTTTTTTGTCAATATCCGTTTGACAGTCGTCTTTAATTATTTACTCATGAGCATCATTGCAGCTAATAATACAGACTGAGTCCACAAACCATAACACCCCCCCCCCATGCCCTCCTCCAGCCCCCAAGGTCCTCTTTTCCTGTCTTGTTCCTCCCACCTTCGTTTTTTCCGTCTCATTCTCTCCCATTCCGCTCTTTTCCTGTCTCTTTGTCCCCCGATCCCAACCCCTCTCAGCTCTCTCCGCCCTCTCTCGCCTCCTCTCTCTTTTTTCCTCGCCACTCTCTCGTTCATCAGACCCATTTATTGCCTGCACTCTGCTCTCGGCCCTGCATATATCTGCATGGTAATAGCTGGTTAATTAGCTCTAGCCGGGGTTGTCTGTGCGGAGATGGCCATAATGGAGTGGGCTCGGAGAGAAAAAAGGCTCACCTGGGCCACTTCTCTGGGCCTCCAGGCCTTGTTCGTTTTTTGATTTTTTTTCCCCCTTGTATGAAAGAGTGTGTGCGAATGTGTGTGGACCTTTGTATGGCTCGATGTTGAATTAACCGTAAAAAAGGCCTGTTTCCCTATTCAGAAATATTTGTGTGTGTACTGTACGGGGCGTGTTGATTCATTTTTTGTGGAGAGGTGGGTTTATCCCACATGCCTCTTATTAATTTGCCCACCCAGGAATCTCCTCTTTGCTGCGTAAACGGGCACGCTGCTGTTAAAGCCGTTGATATTGGCTTTGTCAGCTCCCATAGGGCTCGGGAAGGCTGGAAAACTACCGGCAACATGAGCCCACATATTAGACGCTGCTTCCCCCCCTTCCACCGTCACCCCTAACCTCCAAATCTTTGACGCCGGCTGTAAAGAAGCTTTTACTTCACTACATATTTTTGATTATTTCAATACTTCTACTCCGATGTATTTTTCACGGGCTGAATCGTTACTCGTTACTGAAATGAAACTGTAATGATAGATAGCTCTGTCACGGTTTGTGAAGCTAGCTCCTCATTGGCGATTTGAGCGATCGAGCATAGCCTATTTAAAAAAAGCCTCCCGAAAGATTGTTAATTATAGCCTTCAAAAATTCCCCGTCTAATCTGAAGAAGCATATCAAGGTAAATTAAAAAATACAATGACATATAAGCTAGTAAATAAGCGCAAGTTCAGTTCTCCCTGTTCACTCAGGACGTAGCAGCTAACGTTAGCTAAAGCTAACCTAGCTGGCTAGCTGTATGCTACATGCTAGCATAAAAGGTCCTGCTCAGGATTCTGACAGCTCAAAGTGCTGTTGATTGCTAATGCAGATGTAGTTTTCTGTTTTTTGTAAAAACCTATATCGCCTTTCACACGTTTGAAATAATATAAACAATATCTATTACATTTTTGACTGCCTTTTTTTAATATACACAGTACTTGCACTTTTACTTATACGTGTACTTTCGATACTTGAGTAGCAATTTTTTAAATACTTCTACTTGCAATACTTAAGTACAAAAAAAAATTGGGTACTTCCGTACTTCCACTTAAGTATGGTGTTGAAAGAATACTTCTACTTTTACTCAAGTAATTTTTTTTACATGGTACTTGTACTTCTACTCCACTACTCTCCTCCAGTACTTTAAACATCTCTGGCAGACTCACAGTACAGTACAGTACAGTAACACAGCCGGCTGCCTGCAGGCGGGCGCCCAGATGGGCTAGCGCGCAACTTCACACAACTCCGCGCAACACGCTAGAAGGTGGGGGCCGCACCGGCCGCACAAACACACACAAACACGCAAACACACAAACACACAAACACACAGAAAACACACAAACAGGTGCACGCACAGTCAGAGGGAGACAGAAGGCACAGACTTGGCAGCGCAAAAAAAATTACGCTGAGAGCTATTTACATACGCTTTTTACAATATTAAGAATTTGCATTAAAAAAGGAGGCTCGGAATAGTTTAATTGAGCATGCGGGAGGAGGAATAATGCATCTTTAAAGAGAGGAAGAAAACAAACAGGAGGCAAAGTGCTGGAGGGGAAGAGCGGAGCGCGGCGCGGAGCCGGAGAGAGGCATGGAGAGAGGGGAAGGCGGAAAAAAAATAAAAGCCGCGTTAGCAAACCAGACGGAGATTGCGCCCATTGTGTCGGGAATAATGCGTCCCACACAGCTAAAAGGTTAGCGCCCCAGCTTCGGGCCACCATGACCATTACAATATGAAAGGGCCTGAAATCTATGCAGTGAAAAGCAGCACTCAGGGGATGGGATCGGCCCACACTTCAGCCCTCAGACGGCTCGCATTTCCAGGCGACCCCCCCACCCTCACCGCCATCGCCGATCCACTGATAACATTCGGATTCGTCTGGTGGGAAACAGTTTAGAGTCATCCTCCTTTTTTGGATTACATAACCGTTGCTTGATGTGTATTTTTTGTGGCAATACTTTCTGCTCGGATTCTCAGTGAACACGGCCTTATTCAATTAGACTGAGGGCTGAGACTCACACTTTCACAGCTTTTGGACATTTCCGTGATGAGATTCAATAATGTCTCGTAATGAGCCTGAGCACCCCCCCCGCTGAGAATGGAACTTCTCAATTGGCTCCTATGTTGTATAAGTTAATGAGGCATCAGCTTATCGCTGCTCACTTTGAAGCTTTAATAGATAAAACACAAAGACTCCTATTTATAGACAAACTTGGACACCGGTCTGGTGTTGTAAGCCCAACACACTTGAGACTAGGAGACACCTAGGAGGGATATCATATAAAACAATAGTTTTTTGGGTTTCTTTCAACATGCTTTTGCTTTCTCCCTCTCTGATGAGACTATTAAAACTTTAAGCCCGGCGCATTAAAACAATTTGGCTGATATACCTTATTAAGACGGGAACATCTTTGCATCTTTAGACGGGCATTAGATCCAACGCTCGCTAATCAGGAAATAATAGCGGCTTAAATTTGTGACTTCATCAACTCTGACCGTAATTAATGACGGATATAATCGCTCCCTCCCTTCGTCTGTGCTTGCGTCTAAGCCCGCTTGCATATCAACGGCTTTGTACCATCGATCCGGCCTTTGCGAGAACAAAAAAAAAAGCTCGGAGGAGATGAAAAGGCGTTTGACCTGGCTCTGTGGCCGGGCTTTGCTAAATAGCGGGGGGGGGATTTTATTGACCGCATTGCAGCAGCGCGGCCACTTACCTCAAGCCAGTTGTCCGGGCATTGACAGCTCCACTGTAAGACAAGTGTCCGCCGATCAGGTGACCCGGAGGAAGGCCTCCGTGTCATCGTGGGCGACAGCTTGTGTGTGTGTGTGTGTGTGTGCGTTCGTCTTATGTCATTGTGAATCCCCTCCGACGACCAGATCGATAAAGCCCGAGGTTAATAGTGAGGAGGAACTGGCTCACCGGCTTCTGCTAACAAACACCAGACTGTTAGCATAACCTCAGTCCACCCTTTTCTCCCCGTGGAAATCCACTGGCATTGATTAGAAAGCTCTCCGTTGCAGTTCAGTTAAGTCTCACTGGCTAATCCCCGCCTATGTAGAGCCCCGGCCATCCGTTTTGTTTCCCCCGCTACGAGCAATTTCGGAGTTAACCCCTCCAAAATCTACATGAACCCAGGGAATTTAGATCATTTGAGCTCAGAATTGTTTTCCTTATGCAGTAGGGTGGTTGAGCAACTGTCCTTCGGTTCCTGATTTTGAACCCTAGAGCTTTTAGACTTTACTTCTCAAAGACTGCTGTCAGCCAAACGATGAGATTGTGATGAGAAGGGTAGTTTTCCTTCCCTATCTTCTGCCTTAACATCGGTTCTGTGGATTTGGGTCGAGTTCTAGTCTATCCAGTTCATTGGAAAGTTCTTGTCCTGTTGTTTTTCCAGGAAATAGACTCTATCAGCTACAGGGTAGCAGTTTGAGTGCCTTTTTCGCCTGGTACTGTGATGTTCTCAACACCGTGAGCTTTTACTGTGTCCACTATTACTTCTTATCAGGATTAAGAAATACTAAATGCCCATGACAGGCTGATAACTTCCTCAATTACAAATCTAATTAGCATTAAGCAAGACAAACATGTCATTTAAGTTTCAAATCCCCCTCTGCCCACCACAAAACAAATTATTCCCTGTACAAATTGTTCCTTAGGTGGTTTTAAGCAAGAGGGCAGGGACTGTGGCTCTTATAGGAGCACTGATAGAGTATTCTGCCGATAAAAGGCACAGAGCAATGACATAATAGGCAATCAAAAATACCTCTCCAGAGATCAATTTCTTGATGGTTTGCTCAGAAGTGACATCAGAACAATTGTGATCGTAACAATTGTCTAACTCTGCCTTCTCTTTGTCTCACTTTTCATCTTGAATGTCTCCTCTGGTATATCAGAATGAATTTGAAGACTGTTGTCTTCTGGAGTAGCAAATTACTTACAGGAACTGCTATTTTATGCACTAAGTAAAGTTTGAGACATTGTTCAAAACTAAATTTAGTTATTATACTTTACTGTTTAAATTAAATGTCATATATTTGTAAAAATATACATTTTTATCTAGTTTCTATTTATTTTTGTTTAATAATATAGCTTTTTTTTAGTGTATCTGTGTGATTTAATATGCCAACAAATGGGAATTTCCAGATTAAGAGAGAAAGGAAAGGGTTCTTCTTCTTTTTCTAATATAGCTATTACCTCTGTAAACATTATTCCCTTTATTTCTCTCGGGTTTCCATGATAGCCTTGTTTTTGTGCTGTTCACATTTGAAAGTGTGTTTGTTCATTTTGACTCCTCAACTCTTAAGGAAAAAAAAAAAGACCACAAAAAAGGGAATTTTGTATAAAAACAGGTTTATCTTGGCCTGCCAGCTTAGTTCACTGTAAGCCTCAAAGCGTGGAGAATAAGGTAGAAGTGAATTGCCAAATATTCCTTCCTGCTCTCTCTTAGTTTTTTTTTTTTTTTTTTTTAGCTTTTGCCTCGGCCCTGCTGACAGCGGGAATAAAATCTTAATGTAAGAGGCCGTAGTTATACTTGTCATTCCAATATGGTTTCTGGAGATTTGGCCATAAACATTTGATTTTGTGCGACTGGGTCTGATGCATGTCTGTGCTTGGCCTGACAGAGCGTGATTCACACCCCCACACCGAAGGTTTTCTTTTGATTTGTTTCCCCACTCTTTCTGGATCCCATTGACAGCTGGTCCGGCACAGCCTATTGGCCGCGATCTGAAAGAATTCCGGTCCAGGTAGCTGGGTTTTCCTCCCTGCGGACGACACGGTCATCTGTCATTCTGTCCTATCAATTTTCTCCCCACCCCTATTGCAGTCAAACGTGTCGCATTATGTCTGGCACTGAATTTGCTGTTTACACTTTATAGTGAAAGAAGAATCTCAGGAGTTATTAGCGTGTGGCACCAGGTTTCCTCACAACTCATGTTATTCACGCCTAAATGTGATTTGTTTTAAGTTATCATAAGGAAACCTGTTTGGTTAAGTCACTGTGTCTGGATGGGAAATTTCTTTTTATAATTTCCCTTTATGATAATCAATTGGGATGCCAAATATGTAGACGATCATTCATTATCGAAGCACATTTTGTCCAATTCTGGTCTGAAAGCATGCTAGAACCTGTCACAGCTACTCTAATGGATGGGATGCAGGATACACCTATCCATCTATCCATCCCTCCATTATCTATAGCGCTTATTCCTAGTAGGGTCAGAGGTCGGGGGGGGGTCTCAGTCCATCGCAGCATATCTGACCACTACAGGGAAAAAAAAAAAGCCCCAATAGCATTTATTTCTCACTCTTGACGATGAACCTGTGTCTTTAAAGACTTAATCCCTGACCCATTTCTCTCTCTCTCCCGTTCTCATTTGCTTCCAGGTGCTTGTCCTGCGTTAACGCAAACTTCCCCTGCCACTGGTGTAAATATCGCCACATGTGCACGCAGGACGCCAGCGACTGCTCTTTCCAGGAAGGACGGGTCAACACTTCGGAGGTGAGCGTGAAACACACAAACACGCAAACGCCGGACTCAGGAACACGGCTTCACAAAACAAGACGTGAATCCATTTAAACGACTGGTGCCTGTGATCGTGCACAAATGGTGGCATAGTAATGGCCCGGGTGCAGCTGGGACCCGCGTAGCATCAGATTTTGTGTGTGTGTGAGAGTATGAACGAGTGCCGCCGTGAGTGGCCCAGCGGCAGCTGTCGCACTCCGAGCGGCGCCGGATTTATTCACTTCTAAACAAGTCGGGGTGGGATGAGCATGCAAATGGAAACACGTACCACCGTCCCAAATGTTACATTTGCATGAAAGCCCCCTCAACTTTCTCAAAAAGCCGACTGGGTTCCGCAGACCCTTCCTGCTTCGCTGAGCTTTTCTCAAATTCTGCTAGATGCCGGTTACCCCGACAGACTAGAAAAAACAACAACTTTGACCCCAGTAAATTTTCCTCACCTTTGCTTTAATATCCAAAAAACAAAGACATGGAAATTGATTTTTTTGGAACGTTTTGATGGATGCTTCCTCACACATTTCATCTGACTTCTTTTCTTTAGTGCCAGCATTCATTCCCCTCTACCTCTTTTCTCTCTCTATCCTTCTTTTGAGTAAAAACTGTGTTGAAAAGGGCATATTTAGGAAAAAAAAACACGCAACTCGGGGCGCTCTGTGGGTGGGCGTGCATGAGGTGGGTCTGTGTTTATATGTGTGCGTCTCTGTTTGCATATGTTGGGAGTTTCCTGTGCTTTTTCATGTTTGTATACTACATTGTATGTGTGTGTGTGTGTGTGTGTGTGTGTGTGTATACCAGGACTTTTACCCCTCAGCCACATCTTCAAAACACGCCGAGGAAGTGAAACACGTGTGTTTTGAAGTCGCGAGCGACTGGAATGTGTCAGTAGTTGTGCGTCTGTGTGCGTTAGACTGAGGTCGGAGAATGGAGGGGCAGAAAAAGAGACCTGAAGTTGCACCCTCCTGTAAACACTCCGGGGCTGACTTTCGACCTCAATTTGTTTCAAGAAAAACACACCAAATCATTGGTTATCCTTTTCCCCCACCGATCCTTGGATGCAGATGTTGCCATGGTTACTAAGACACTCTGAATGTCAGCACGGGTTTGTTGAATATTGATAGATGCGCGCAGACATATTATTTTTTTTTTGCCTCATCCACCACATCCTTACGCAGATTATTGTTATTAACATGGCCGCCTGCCAGGAGACGGATTCGGGATTCTGGGATGGATGCAGGTGTTGGCCCCCACCCCGTCGCACAGGTAGCGTTTTGAGGCCGTGCACATGCTCACTTAGGCCCACAGCTTTAGTTCAGTCACATATTTATCTTTTCTGGTCTTGATTTTGTTCCAATTTGCCAGTTGGCCGCCCCCCCCCCCCCCCCCAAAACCCAATTTTGCCCATCCCTGCCCCCTGAAAAACTAACCCCCTGTGTCATTAACAGTCAGTTGCCAAAGTGATTGAATTTACACTACACTGCTTATCTTCCCGAAGGCATTTGTCGTATTTCTCGAGGCTGACTTGACTTCATATCTGATCAAAACCTGTGATATCGGTGAATATGCGGCACAGGCAAACCGTAAAAAAAAATCCATGTCTACTTCCCAGTGTGTATAATAAACAGACAACCTTTAATGTATCTTTTTTTTTTTTTTTTTCCCTTTTAAGGTAAGTGTAATTCTCCCCCCTGTCACTTCCTGGATTTGTAAATATGTATAAATCAGCTGTGTTGTGACAGCAGATAAACAGAGAAGCACATTAGGGGCAACCAGGCAGAAAATTGCCAGAGTCGGAGGAACACTTGAGAAGGCCATCAACAGAAAAAGCGCATAAACACAAACAATCAGAGAAACAGACACCGGCGCAAACAAATGCGGAGACAAACAAATTCGCCAAGCTCCGGTGAACCCGGCGTTGGGCCGGTAGTGCCCATTGGGCCGAGTTTGGGCCCGCCGGTGGGTTCAGATGACTTCATTTAGATTAAAGGAAATAGCGAAAAAATCAGACACTAACACAAACCCGACAAATAAGTCGCATAAAACCAGATTCGGATTTGTTTTCCGTCAACAACCCGCCCCGCTTATATATTTTTTAGCGATTGCAATTTGCCCGCCTGTTAATTAAGCTGTTCATTCATTTTGCATGCGCTTGCTTTTCACCGAGGATATTTCATGTCCCACAAATGAATTAATGCCGCACATGATTGACAGCGGAGCCAGGAGCTATCTGCCAAATGAACTCCCCCGGTGTGAGCTGTGATAGGAAGGAAACTTTGTTCTCTTTTTTCCCTTTTGTTTGTTTCATGCTCCGCGCAGCAGCGGTTTAATTGTCGATCCTGATGCGAAGTGCTGCTTATTGATGTTAACCAAATATGGCTTCCTGGTTGTTTGCTGTTTTGGAAGATGTAACGCCAATAGCGATATGAATGCAAACTCCCCAAAACAAACAGTAGCTAACGCTAACACTTGTTGGAAGTTGTAATCAGGTCTCCTGGCCCTGTAAGGGTTACAGTAATACAGGCGTTTTATTCATGTAAAAGCCTAAAGGATTAAATGATAGTAGGTCTTAGTATAGTAACCCATTTTCCGCACTGTCTGAGTCTGTTTATCGTAGACATCTATCACTGCCTTTTTTCTCGCGTCTGGTTTTTGAAAGCTGTTCTTTTTGTGTCAGCCTCACGTCGATGTTGACTTGAAACCCTTTTGTGTTTGGTTGTGATTTTCTTTTTGTCTTTTTTTTGTTACTTATCTGTGTTTGCGGAAAGCTTAGCTGGGAGGTAAAAAAAAAAAAAAAAAAAAAATTCTCAGGGTGATGTATTCATTAAGACTCCAGCCCGAGTGAAGTCATCTGAATCTGCCAAAAAGAAGTGTTCATTAATGTGCCAGAGCCGGTTCTGCATCATCTGCTCTAAATCTGTTTAGTTAACCGTTGAGGAGCTGACCTTTTAAATATGTGAAAAAAACCCCGGTATGATCCATCTTTTTTTTTGTCCTTGTCTTTTTTTTTTCCTCTGCTCGTGTCATTTATTCCTGTTTCATCATCTGACCCTCGCCCTCCCTCTCATCCCCCCATCCCTCATCCTCTCTCTCTCTTTCCTTTTTTACTGATGGCTCGACCTCCTTAAACTTAGCGAAACGGCGGGACGGTGGACTTGTGATACATTGCCGTTGCGCTGAAAAAAAATGGAGGCAGCTTTTTGAGCCCAGCCTCATTAATTATCATTAGCCGGAGCTGTTTTAGGCTCCAGATGTGCACGGGGTGAACATAGATATGTGGATCGTTGTTAGCTATTTCCTGCTAATTGGGAGGATGCGATACCTTGATGGGTGAGTTGGTCATACGGTCATATGTTCCTGTCGAGTCACGTGCACACAGATGCGCACGTCCTCCAACAAACCCCCAAACCGCTGACGTTAACTCATTGACTGCCAGCCATTTTCAGAACAGAGATTCCCATACTGCCAGAGTTTTTTGGAGCATTTTGACAAATTTTTCAAGAGCCACTGAATAGTTTGTGCTACGACTATGTAAACACCGAACACACCAAAAGAAAGAGTAGACTCTCTTCTTTCATCAGGAAAAAAAAATTGTTTCTACCTTATTCCGTTCTTCCTCGACTTGCGTCTCACCGGCGACATTTCTCTCATAGCGAACCATTACTTTTTTCTTATTTGCCTACAGTCTATGCTCATCTCCCATCAAAAGTGGCACTGCCACCTAGAGGGTCAATTTGTTAGTACATACTCTGTCTAGAAGCCTGATATTTACGGACAAGCTTTAGCAGATCGTCCCCCAAGCCACTCTCGTTGATAAACATAAAAGACGTCTATAGACGTCTTTAGCAGTCAACGGGTTAATGGCATCGATCCTCTCGTTATTCGCCCCGTTCTGCTGTGAAACCTCACTGTCCCAGCGCTTTTAGCTTTAACTTTAGCGCGCCTCGCCCCAAATGAGCCGCAACGGAGGCCCGGCACACGCGGCAAGAGGTCCTGCTCAGAAAATGCCTCGAGTAGCACAGCACGGAGGCCCGAGACATCGATCTCCGGATCCTAATCCGACCGGGACGCGCCGGAACACGCCGGGATCCACAGGGGAGCCTCCTCTGCAACCCACAGGTTCTCCAACGGATCACCTCCCGATAAAACCGTGCCGAGCAAAACAGGATGTTTCCAGAGGAGGGAGGTTTTTTCTGCTGCGGATGACTGATATTTAGCCATCGGGCAAACCTTTCTCAACACCTATTCCTTCGAAAGAAGAAAAGGGCTCGCATCTCCACAGACCCATCTACACAGCGTTTCATTTTTTTTTTTGATCTCCAGCCTATTGAGCTCTCTCTTCTCTTGTTAACCCGCTCCCTTATTCCCTCAACAAGTCAATTAGCAGGAACCAGACACCCTCTCCTTTTGTCTCTCAGCTATGGGTGTCAGAATTACTGCTGTCTCCTCAACGCTCGTGGCTGCTTGGAACTGGGGTTGCCGGTACAAAGCTGTGAGGAGCCCAGCTTGGCGTGCTCTGAAGCGGGTGCTGGCTTCCCTTTCTCCCTCTGGGTCTCTCCGACAGGCCCATTTTCGTGGTGTGGCTTTTGTTGTGTGTGCGCGCGCGCCGCACAGGCGTTTGAATTATTCAAAGTGTATTAAAGCTTAAAGATGCATCTCCAGATGCCCCTCTGATCATTGCCGTGTTTAATGGAGAGAGACGGACGTGATGAGAGCTGAGAGGTGGAGCATCCACCAGAAAAACACGAAGGGGAGTGTGGCAGTGGCCTAGTTGCTGGAGAAGCCGAGCCACAACATCGTTCGATGAAGAAGCTACATATAAAAATTAAAAAAATGCGACCTTTCCTTAATGTGTCATTTTGCTTTTTCAGAATTTGACATGCGTTATTTAAATCTTTAATCTTGTCTCTTTAGCTCCACATAACTTTAACTAAGCATGCAGAAAGCAAATAAACATATCTTTTTTTTTTTTTTTTAATAAAAGCTCTTAAACTTGTTGGAGCGTGTCCCTGAGGCTTATGTTTCTTCAAAAACATAAAATCTGGACACGCATAAAAAGGCCCTGATGTGAGTCTAACTATTGCTGTACATGAGGAGGGTCACATGTCTGGATTATATGTGCTCTCAGTCTGGTGTCAGGGTGCTGGTTTTAATTATGCCACGCTTGGAAAGGGGACAGATTGGACAATGCATTTGTCCAAATTGCTCAAGGCCAATTTGTCAACAAGCGTAGTGAAATGGAAGCTGATTGAATCTGTTGTTTTTTTTCAATCCCAGTTCCAGAGAGCTCAGAGAAATGGAAATAAAACCAGAATGCAATCATTAGCATTTCTCATCCATCAACGTTTCATTTAAAGTAAAACAGTAGAACGTGGGACTTTTGCTCATCTTTAATCTGATGGCAGCCAAATGTCTGGAACAGGGTCAGTTTCTCCTCTTCTTTTGAGAAGCCATATTGTGGACATCTGTGAACAGAGGGGACTGGTTATTCGACCTTTGGGGCAGGAATGTTGCCCCCTTTTCTTGTCTGATCCAGAGCTCTCGCTGTTAACCGTCCCTGTGTCTTCGTGTTCCGTGTTTGGAGATGCAACAAACTTGACTGCTGGCGGGTCAAGCCGGCACCTGAGCTCCGCCACTCCAAAGCCACGAGGACTTGTTTGAAAAGGGATCTCATCTGGACGAGATGCATATGTCCCTCAGAGCTGATGGTGTTTTTCCAGATGTGCAAGTTGCCAGCTCCATAGGCACTTACGCACCCCACGCCATCTGGAGGCCTTTGATGAAAAGCTCTTTTTCTTTAGCCTGTCAGATGTGTGGTCTGTGATTTCCACAATGAATCTAATGTTTTAGTTAATCAGAGCACAGCACAAATTTTGACTTCCTCAGGGAGAACAGCAGGGCTTTGGCTTCTTCTTTGCATTATAGAGCTTTAACCTGCGTTTGTTTACGGCGCCATAGGCTTTGTTCACAGATTTTTATGGTGATATAACAGAGTTTGAATGATGGAATATCACAACATTTTTATGAAAGAACTTCATAGTTTGTTTCTACAGTTTGTCAGAGGCTAGTGCTTTTGCTTATCTGTAGACCCCAGAGACTCTGCCTCTCTAAAGTGCTCTTTCATGCCGAGCAATGTGTTGATTGAACCCCAAAAAGTTCCAACCTTTTCTTTGTCTGACCGCTTATCTCAGTCGGAAATGCAGTTGTTGCCCCCAGCCCGACTTTTCTTCAATTTAGAGATAAACTAATATATTTCATTAAAATCTCATCTTCACATTTTATATATTTTTTGTGTTATATTGTGAACACGTTTTGTCATGTTGGTGATTTTTATTTTGTTTATTTTATACCCATTTGAATACACATGGAATTGAGTTTGCAGTTAGATTTTTTTATTTTTTAAATAAGAGAGTGACAAATAGATATGAGAAAATTATGTTCACTGTAAGGTTTCACTTGGGAAATCGGGCAGTGACAGAATGAGGAATTAAGGACATCTATATTGGAGGGAGGTGCATTAACAGGAGGGAGAAGACAGCCAGAGTCGATAAAAGGAGAGGAGGACGAGAATGCAAGAGATGTTTCTCACCATTCAGTAGATGAAAGGGTACTTTAGTGTTACGACACCACAAATGTCTTGTAGTATCGACTTAATCGTTTCAAGCTCACAATCCAACATTATCTGCATTCCTTTGAATCCGTTTTATATCGAACGGCTGAAAGTCATTTGATTTTTTTTTTCATTAGATCTGCATAATTTCCTTTAGTTTTCAGAATATAACAATATAACACAATCACTTGGCTTATTACTTGCTTTTAACAATAGCTTTTATCATAGTTATGTAATACCAGCAGTGTAGGCTTCTTACTTTTGCTCTGTAAACTGGGCCTGATTGACTTGTTGAAGTATTTATTGAAAGCAGCCACATGGATTTTTCAGTTGAAATTGTGTATTTCTTTTTCTTTATCTTATCTGACCTTAACCTCTCCCTCATGTCAAAGGCTTAATGAACCTCATCCCACTATTGCTCTAAAAGTACTGGAGTAATCAGTCCAGGAAAATTGTTTTTTTAAAAGAGTTTTCAATTTGCTCACTGTCTGATTGGATGAATAGATTGGCCATCAAGCAATTGAATGTTATACTGATGTAAGACTGTTTACCAAGACTGTCAGTTCTCCTCAGTCCTTTCATTTTTAAACTCTGGATATTAGATTATTAATACAAGTAATAACTTGTATGGGTTTTTTCCCCAAAAGAAATGATCAAATTACAATGTGAGATACAGATACAGAGATAGAAAACTGTGCCGTTAAAGCATGGATGAACTGACTTGATAAATGTCTTCCTCACAGACTCATAGTCATGCAAAGTACTGTAAATATAGGGCCACTTATTACCTAATAGGTCTGTTTTTTTATTTTTTTATTGGCATGATGCTGTTGTGCTTGACAGTGACTCTGAACATCATCTCTTATTATGAACAGACTCACATGAAATCCAGCCAGTCAAATAAACACAAATCACTGTAAGGGAAAGCAGAAAATAGTTTTTCTGCTTTTTAAAAATTGAGAATTAAATAGAAAAGTATGAATCATTTTCAATTTACATATATATATATATATATATATATATATATATCCATCCATCCATCCATCCATTATCAATACCGCTTATTCCCTGTTGGGGTATATATATATATATATATATATACTATTATCTTCTTAAATCTTAAGAAGTAATTTATAACTTCAGCTGTCGTATAAACAGCAGTTTCCTCTGAAACTTCAGGAAATTTCACTCTTAACTCTTGCCGATTTGCAGTTCAGCAGAAACATGATACAATTTGGAGCTTATTGTTCGTAACAACTTTATGACCTAGATTAAAAATTTAGATGAATTCGGTCTCATTGTGCTCAGCAAAGCAGTTGTGTACTGTTCTGAGTCGTTTTAGTCAAAAATTAGTTCGGTAGTAGTTCAGCTGTCACACCCTCTGCCCCCGATGTCACGCCGCCTGTGTCTTTGAGAAAGGAGGAAGAGGTTATGTTTATGTTTGTTTATGCATTTGGCAGACGCTTTTATCCAAAGCGACTTACAGAGTAGACACAATATTACATTTCTCATCACTATGACAATAAGCTATATAGAGGAGAAACACTGATCAGAGTCAGTGGTGAGATAGAGATAGAGGTAGAGGGATTACAGAAGGAGCTGTGGGGGGGTAGAGGTACGGGTTAGGGTTAGGATAGGAGATGCTCTTTGAAGAGGTGAGAAGTTGCTCTTATTGAGTTGAATCGGAATTATACGCTCGCCCTTGCAAATTTCCCAAAGCAAAATGAAAGAATTCTTCGCATTAGGCCGCGTTGGTAGCCTTCTCTTCATGCATTATGGGAGAAGCAGCACTGCGGTGCATAATCACATGCAGCCTTCATCTTGACTGTTTCAGCCATCTCGCTTCATATTACTCCTCAAAAAAAGGGCGGCAAAGAGTGGGTGGACACTCCAAAAGGCTTCCAGCACAGTTCAAAGTGCCCTTTATTGAATAAAAAAAGTTCCTAGTCTGCTGCGACAGGGTGCCTGCCCTCCCTCCACCTGAGACTACCGCTGAGGAGCTCCTTTCATTTCAGCAAAATAGATCAAAAGTTTTCTTGTTAAAATGCATTAAAAGCACCGGGGATGAGTCATGAATTTAAAACAAAAAAAAAAAAAAAGGGGGGGAAAAATGAACAGGTTTCTGCTAAGAGTAGGGATTTCTCTCAGAAGTTTTCTCTAGCTTCAATGGATTTGCATACCAGACTCTAGAGTCTCTTTGGTGTTAAGTTTACCGTGTTATGTTTGAGTTAAACTTTCCTGACCGAAGATCTTTGGGACTAAGGGACTCCTAACAACTAAACTAAATGGAAGAAATAAACTTACATTCCTTATAGGAAAGCAAGTACGTTCGTCTCCGTCTTTAATGCTGCCTGGAAACGTTGGCCGACTCTTGGTCGGGACACAGAAGTCTCTTAACTATTCACTAGGTCACAATCTGAAATAGGCTGCGAGTCTGTTTTTGGCTGGTTCCCATGTGGCGAAGAGCACTTTATCATTTTCCACCGCTAAGATGAAACGAAATTCATCAAATTCTGATCCTACGGGGTGAAGAAAAAAAAAAAAGAGAGAAAGAGAGAGAGAGAGAGAGCACGGGGCTGTGCTTAGTGAAGCCATTCGGGTTGTTATCTGTCATGTATCCACTATGTCAGCCTGAGACCTACACACAGACACACGTTTCCCCTAACAGATTGTGCATTTTTAGAGGCTGCTATCGATCCACGGGCCGATGATTATCTTCTGCATCCTCCTCTTGGATCATCCGGGGCCTGATAGCATCCAGATTAGACGCACAATCGCTATGGGTCATCAGAGATAGCGCACAGGGCACCGCTATTGTAATGGAAACGTGCGATGGAGAGGTCAGCGAGGTAAATAGCCCCACTCCGCACAGAGTGTTTTGTACAGTTTGATGTTCGACTCTTGGACAAAACCTGCCCAAACCTGCTCTATAAAAAGTCTGTTTGAAATCCATCATTTTGCATTTCGATGGCTTTCCTTGCTAGTAGTTGATGTCAACCCGGTGAACGCGCTAGGCATTTAGCGTTTACAGTCCATATTTGTGCTAAGATTCATGGGACGAGCAGCAGCCATCATTAAACCTGGCTCTCGTTGGCTGATGAAAAACAGTTGGCAACAACCGGTGTGCCTTGGCTTCCGTAGCCACTGGATAACGGATAACGCTGATTGCAGATATTCAGGCCAAGACTCTCCGTTCCGTCGGTAGTCACATTTGGAACACAAGTAAGATTAATAAAGCTATTGTTGTCTCGTTGTTAAGGAACATTTCACCCAGTTATTTTCTCTCCACCCTCCCGTTTTCGTGCAAACCCCCCTTTGTACTCAGGCTTTGTACTCCTTGACCAAACTCTTGCTCTCCTTTTGCGATAGAACATATTAGAACGATCAAAAGTGCGACGGATGTTATCCGTGTGATTCCAAGTGTGTCCTGCAGCTTCTCATCGGGGACAGTCATTAATTCCACATCACTAATTCTTTCTCCACTAAGTCCTCGGGAAAAGTCTTTTGGCACATGCACATCTCAGTTCTGCATCACCTCAGTGAGAAAGGGAGATCTAAAACATCTCACCTCCACCTGTCAGACCCGAGATTCCCTTCACTCTAATGTTCTTTCATTATTTTTGTCTTTGTCTCACTCTGAGGGTTCTTTTCCAAAATAGAAAAAAATAATTGATGTAATTGATGTTGATTGGTGTTCATTTTATAAGTAAAATAACACAGTGGCCACATGATTCAGGGATTTTATGCTTAATAATAGCATTCTTTACATTTTCTACCACTGAACAAACTTGAACATTTCGCTGCAGAAAAATGAAAAAAAAAACTTCTTCAGATTGAGTTCTGCTGTTAGTGGCCAAGTGAATGAATCCTCGCCGGACAAGAGAGGAGAACATCCAGCCAGCTCAAAAAAGGCCAGGGGATATTACACAGAAAGAGCTACTCCTCATGTAAAGCAGGGTTAGTCCACATATAGAACAGTTTCTTTATTTTTTATTTTCTGCACCAACAAGAGCCACGCGAGTGTGCAGTACGACTGCAGTGCTGATAAATATTTATTGACATCTGGCCTCCAATCAACCTGCTTTCAGAGGTTTTGATATAAAAGGAGAGTACAGTACAGGTGCTGATTTATGCCCCGATACGTTCTCTTCTCATCTTGACGCGCCTTTATTTGCCGTGGGTTATAAACGTCAGAATAAAATCTCGTTGATGAAGAGGGGGGACGCGGGGTCTGTGTGTATTCAGCCGCGTGAATTGTCTGCGTGTTGACTGAATGAAGAAGAGATCTGCTGGGATTACTGTTGCGATCCATTATGCATCTGGCATGCGAGGAGCGTGTTAGTTTCCCGTTGAATTGAATCTCTAAGGGCATTGCTGTATTAGTGTCTAAAACCGAGACGGTGGCGAACAGATGACTCTTCCTCGGTGCCTCTCTCTCCCGGGACGTGTGGTCATTGTATCGGGTCCTTTTTCTGTATTTGCGTGTGTCTTTGTGTGTGTGTGTGTCTTTTGTGTGTGTGTGTGTGTGTGTGTGTGTGTGAGTTTGTGGAAGAACACCGGTCGATGGGGTCTCGGCCCCTTTCGTTCTGAAATGCTTCATTGGACTGTGACGCTAATCCGTTGGGACTCTTCACACTGTGGTGACCCCCCCCCAGACACACACACACACACACACACACACACACACACACACACACAC
>CAJRST010041110.1:1228725-1248170 GCA_907169785.1 Menidia menidia
CACACACACACACACACACACACACACACACACACACACACACACTGGCTACCTCATCCATCATATTCGAGGGGGGGTTGTCTACGTCCCTGCGAGGTGGCCCCAACGACCAGTTCGGAACAATTCCCTCATCTCTCCTGCCGTTGAAGATCTAAAGTCTCCATTCTGATAAAAGGGAATTAGGAAGTAGAACGCCGATAAAACACACGAAAACTTAGACGAATCGGAGCCGAGTCTAGATAAAGACTTTCTTTCTCTGCCTTTCATCCTTCACATGTGTAAACCTGATAGATTTTACAGCCGTGTTCCTGGAGTCGCAGTCCACGGTCCTGATTTTGTGAGCGCGGCGTCCATTTTTTGTTATTTTTCCTCCCCTGTCTCATCGACCTCTGTTTGGATGGCATGCTCAGTGTTTCAAGTGTTTTACCCCCTAAAACATCTCCCACGAGTCAGTGAAGAGTGAAGGAGGAGGATAACAGAGTAAGGTGGTGGTAGGGGGGGCTGTAGAGGAGAAAAGTCAATATGAAAATGCAGCAGGGCATCCGAGATAGCTGGAGTTCATGACTCCAGGCATCCTCCTGGTTAAATAAACTGCAGGGCAGGTAGAGACCAGGAGGGAAGATCAAATGTGAGGCCGAATTTATAGAGTGCAGAAGAGGAGTTGGAGATAGGAAAACTAATCTGTGGCTGATCCCTTGGAAAAATAAACCAGTACATCTAAAGCCTTAGGTGTTGGGTTATGTAACCACTGACGATATCCTGAGCGAACTGTTAAAGGCAAACAACTGAAAACACGGACATGTGC
The DNA here is from genome assembly GCA_907169785.1 of Menidia menidia. NCBI lineage: Eukaryota > Metazoa > Chordata > Actinopteri > Atheriniformes > Atherinopsidae > Menidia > Menidia menidia. Next base: position 1,229,531 of record CAJRST010041110.1, read on the forward strand.
ACGGAGTCTGTGCTCTCAATTAAACCCCAAGTCAACGATTCTCTACAGCTTTTCTTTTTATTTTATTTTTTTACATTTCTTAAATGTATTTGTTTTTTACATATGTGAAATCCAGAGAGCACATTTCAGGGTTCATATTTAATAAGTCGTTACTTTTCCTACGCATTGTGATGCACGATGGCACATAAATGACTAACCAACTGCTTCAGCTGTAGCTTTTAAGCCTGCCGTTCTTCAATCGGGACTAAGTTTCAATCCAATCCTTTTTTTCTTTCGCGCATCCCAAAGTTAAGCCCGAAGCAGAGTTTGTGCATTTTTTCTTTTTCCATATCCAAACCTTTTAATTGAAGCTTTGTTCACTGCCAACTCGGGTTACGGGGGCCTGAACTAGAAAACGGACACGGACGAGCACAGATGAAGACTTCAGTGTCGGTTCTGCACCGATCTGATGCTCGGGCCTTTTTTCTCCACGTTATACTTTACGACAACAACTGAGCAGCTTTATTTTACACTTCTGGTTGTGTTTCTAATTCTCTTCTGTTGCCACTACTTCATTTTAGAGCTTTGTCAGTCTGACAGATTATTTTACAACATCCTTTCCTTTTAAAACACCACTGCTGGATCCAAATGTATCTTACAAAAGAAGCTGATGTTCTAATGTTACTTGATTAGAATCGTACACTCCACGTTGGGTTTGGTGATTTTAATTGATTCTAATTGGAAATGATTAAAGGATGAAAGGTCTAAATGTTTAAAGTGTGAGAGGTCTGGATGATGGCTTGATCCACCACCTCTGTCCTACTGACAACGAGCTGGTCGAAGTACTTTTTTGGTGTTATGAGAAGATAATGAGATGATAATTTTGTTTGTTTTCCAGTTTGATCACCCAATGGCCTCCGTTTAGTTAAAAACCTCTTTTTTCCAGCTCTGTAACACAGTGGAGTGCGGTGTGCAAGCCTTCGGTCGCTGGAAGAGACCCGATAGAGATTTCAGGCTGTTAGTAAGGAAGAGGATCTCAGGCTAATTTCTTTCTGAAGGCTTACCCTCCCTCCTTTGATCACTGAATATGTGTGTTTAGCCCCACGGCTACTGTAAAACACTCCACAGGCTTCAGCACTCGTTTACTGCACAAAGCCAGCAGGCAGATTTAACCTACCATCCGTGTGTGTGTGTGTGTCTGTGTGTGTGTTTACTGAGAAAAATGCAAACATATTACATTTTCTGTATGTTATGAATACTTTACGCATATTAGGCTAGATTTAATATTTAACATATCAACACATGTCTGTGTTAGACGGAACGGAATCAGTTTGCACAGATGAGAGCTCTTTAGGACCCCCGTTCCACATCGGGTTGGGGGCTCGACCCCCTCAATTCTAATCTGTTTTGATAAGAAAAACGATTTGGCAGCTCATCAGACCCTGCTTCCTTAAATTGTTCCATCCCTGCCTCTCACTTCACCTCTTTCTCATCCAATTATTCTATTAGCACTCGTCGCTAATTAAGATCTTAAGATGATAATATTAGTGGATGATTTCTACCGAGTACCCTGTACTGAGAGGTAAAAATCCTTGTATGCATCTCGAAGAAAAGGTGTTCTTGAAAAAGAAAAAAGACATATGACGGCAGGTAGAGTTACATGTCATCCCAACACACACAAAGAAGACCAGGAAAAGGTTTAAATGAGAGCGAAATGCTGGAGAGAGGGGTGCTCCAGAGAATAGAAAAAAAGTTCAACGGTGAGAGGCAGGAATAGAGAAAAGAGGAGAGAAAGGGGGGGGGGGGATAAGAGGAATCCCCCAGGTGAAGCAGATTGTTGTGTTCCATTGTGAAGCGCCGCTATCTCCGCTATCTGATGCAGACTCAGCTCAGACACCTGTCACTGCTCCTAATGAAACAGCTCCCACAATCCTTTGCTTTGAATCTTTTGTTCACTTCCTGCCCCCTTTTGTGCATCTCTCCTCTTTTTTTTTTTTTTTCCTTTATGGGTTTACGCAATTGTGTCTCTTTGTACTATACGTGTAAGCCCTATGTGAGTGAAGTCTTTGTGTGCATATTTAGGCAAATGTGTGTGTCTGTGTGTGTGTGTGTGTGTGTGTGTGTGCATACTATCATGTTCCTCAGAGGAATGCAGCACTGTGCTTTTCATTACGACTGTGATGCATCTCTAATAAGGAACAGCCCTTAGAAGAATGTGTCTGTGTGTGTATATGTGTGTGTGTGTGTGTGTGTGTGTGTGTTGAAGCAACAGTGAACTAGATGAGCAGAGGGGAGCACAGATGTGCATTTGTCCCAGCATGTGTGCGCCGTATGTGTGTGCGACTGGCGGCCAGGCAGGATGTCCGCGCGCATTCGGAGCAGATGCTTGATCGTGCTGAAATATTTACAATGGCTGGGACCACAAACTCTTGGAGAACTAGTCGGGGGGTCGCATTTGATTGCGCTAAAGTGGCTTCTCACCTTCTCTCATTTGTGTCTCGGCTCCACCCAGGAAAGAAAGTGAAAATGGTCAGTCTTCTGGTTCCTGTTTTCATTTTTCCATCTCTGTAACGTGGAGAAAAGAAAAACTCACTTGAACCTTGTGGCAGTCGTGCCACTGTGGGTGCCCCGACAGAGTGTCTTGACCAGAGGTTGTTGTTCAAACTGTTTATTGGAGCGTGTGTGCCACCCGCACACACACTCTCTCATACGCACACACACTCACGCACACGCCCGGCTCGGGCTCTCCGTTTCTTATGCGCCGTTCTGGTTCCGATCCCGAGCTGGTGGCGGGTCCTGCTCCAGCTCTCTCCAAAACCAGTCCTCCCCAGGTCCAGCACACTACTCTTTTTACAGAGGGGAGAGTGATTAGTCAACCGGTTCCAGGTGTGCCTAATCATCTCCCCTGGCACTGCTCACCTGAGCCTTCTCCACCCCTCCCCCCTGCAGCTGAGCGCCACGCCCCCTCCACAAACCTATAGGACACAGATTTGATCAAATTATTAGTTACGTTAATGATCAAATATCTCATCACTAAGGATCGTTAGTCTGAATTGGCTGTTCTTTTTCAGTTGTTTAACCTTTTTGCTCAAACATAGTCTTGGTGACAGATGGGAAACGACGAGTTTGAATGGAAATGAAAAGACTGAACAGCAAAACTAAGCAGTTCCTTCATATCCAGGGCGAAATACTCCAGATTTTATACGTTTGCTCCGTTTTTATGCACAGCATGTTTGACATTTCTAGTAAGAATTCATTAGAAAGAAACTTACTTCAGTGGATTTTTAAACACAGTTTCCTGAAGCACGACTATTTGACCTGTTTCACACTTTGCACAATTACTTAAAAAAAACTAATTGCTAGCGGTTGCATTTTCTGAACTGATGAGGAAGATATCCTGTATCCATTATCTCCAAATGCCCCTCTCTCTTACTACATCATATGCAAAGCATTAGTTGTGCTCAATTATGTGTAACTGTTGGTCTGAAACTGATCTTATGGCTTAACTTAAGGTCTTCCTCCCTAAAAAAAATGGCACGCTGCGTCCTCTAATTGCCACTAATTTGTCATTGTGCAGATAAATATTTACCTGCTGGAGCTTAATGTGGCATGGGATGCAATCTGGAGACGCCTGTGTGGTTTATATGTCCAGATGAGGGTTAGATCTGGTGGTAGTTTTAGCTTTTTACAAGAGAATTGTTACGTTGTCTCTGATTCATAAGAGAGTTCCCGCATTCTTGTGAGTAACGTGCTGTTGAATGAGGCATTCTAATTGAACTAGTTTGGGAATCTTTGTGTACATTCATCATACTAAGATGCTCCAAAGGGTGTAAAGCTATTGCAGTCCTCACACATGGACATGATGTAACTACGTGTCATATGTTGAAGCAGACGCAAACATTTTTAAAACACAAAATTCATTCTTAGGCACTGGGAACGCACATTTCGGCTGACAGCTCCGTCTTGTTGTTTGATTTACTTAAAGCTGAAAGCCCTCTTAGGCATATACATTTGCTTCAGTTAATGTATAGTATAAAACCACCGTTTGGCCAATTTGAGTAAAGAACAGCAAGAAGAAGCTGATTGGAAGTGCTGAACCCCCCTCTCACGGCTCTCTCTAATCCACTGGACGTTTTTTCCTTAAATCTGTCCACATCCCTTAGTGATGCAGCCCCAGGCTTTCCATTTTTGCTCTCGCAGAAAGAATAAGAATATTCTTCGACGGGTTCTTTTTGACGGAAACATAACCTAATATCCATAAAAGCCTCATTAATACGAGGCTTGAACTCTTTCGAACAATTCATCGCTTCATTTGGTATTCTGCATTTAATAAAGAGCAGGGTTGATCCTCATGAGTGCCGATCATTTGTAAATGAGAGTTTTAGGCTGGCTGATGTCATGAGGAGAACAAAGCAAGCCGCAATGAATGTGGAAAAGCATCACGTGTGGTTCAACGCTGTTGAGAGAAAAAGGAGAAAGGATCCATTATAATCTGTGGGAATTGTTTTAGAGCGGAATTAGAATAAGGAACAGTTTTAATGCTCGAGTTCTGTATATTTTTCCACTCAAGAGGCGATATTGGTTATTTTCTAGTCTGGATTCCACTTCTTTATTACCCTGTTAAGTCTAACATAGTTTGTTCTTCTTTGCTGGTCTCCAGGAGTGTCCTCAGATCCTGCCCTCCACCCAGATCTACATCCCCGCCGGAGTAATGAGGCCCATCACGCTGCTGGCTCAGAACCTGCCCCAGCCTCAGTCGGGACAGAGGAACTACGAGTGCATCTTCCACATCCAGGGCAGCACCCACAGTGTCCCGGCTCTGCGCTTCAACAGCTCCAGCATCCAGTGTCAGAAGACGACGGTAGGAAGGAAAAAACATCACGGCCGCTTAGTCCTTGCGGTTTGAATTTGTCAGGAAAAAACGTGTGTTTCCTTTGGAGCTTTTGTCTGCCGCACAACTGTCGATTGCTGCATATCATTTCCCTGATTTCCGCCTCTGCTCAGGTTCAAAAGGCATTTTTCTTGCTGTTTTCCAACCCTACAAAGAGAATATTGAGCCCCAGCGTTGTGATGCCGGAAGTTTTGTCCGCCTCTGATGTTGAGCGGTAATTCAAAAACTAGTTCCAGGGCATGCTATTGAAGTTCACGTCCAGATCCCGATGATGGATCCAACTGTTCTTTAGTGCTTTGGAAAGGTAAATTGTGCATATTCAGTCCATTGTGTTTCTGAAATAGCTTTGTGCGAGCGGCTGCGCTTTTCAACTTGACTTTCAGGCCAGCGCCGGTGGATTTGTCCTCCACGTCGTGGCGACTTGAAAAGGCTTTTGAATATAATTGAGCAGCAAGAACAAAAAAAAGGGCCACACGTCGAGTTGAAACCGTTTAATGACCGGTTTCGGAAGGAATGTTGCCCCGTTGCTGTGATATAGCTCGGAGCTCTGCTTAGAGACCGCAGCTTTAGATTGCCTGTAAATAGTTGCCTCTCCATTTCGAGACCTGAAAGCTTCCCCCGTCTCCAAAAAAAAACAACAACATTCATCCCAGGAAATAGCCTTGTGTGTTTTTCATCCCCCGGCGTTTGATACATTCATTACTACCTCTGCTGAGGGGGGGCTGAGGCTGGAGGACAGAGACCTTCCTCAGCAAAACCAAATAAATGCTCTGCCGCACGCACGTGTGCACGTGCATTCATTTCCCATTCGTCTGCGTCCTTTTATGCTGCTGAAATTCCATTTTTTTCTCTTTTAGGCGACCGGAAAAATAGGAAATTCAACACATTTTTGCAGCTTTTTTTTGTTAGAGGATCCAATTAAGGAAGCAGTAGATAGAATGTTGATGAATTGCAGCGGTTTGGTAGACGGACACACACACGTGTAAACACAGATGTGCACGGAAAAGCCCGGCAAAGTGGAAAAATAGGAAAGCATGAGATGGGGAACGAGATGGTGTGGGAATTAGATTCAGACTGTGACGATGTGACGGGGACGAGTGGAAGGAACTCAGAAAGAATGAGAAATGTAAAGGAAGACGCAGGGGGGGGGGGGGGGGAGAGATGGGCCTAGGAGAGGGGAATCTAACAAATGAAGGAGAAACAGATGGAGGCGAAATCTATTCGGAATATGACTCTAATGCGAATATAAAAGGAAATCATGACGCGTGAAAAACGTGCTGAGATTGAATTGAAGTGGAGATACGGCGAGTGGAGCCTTGGTGACTTTAGGGATTGGTTTAGAAAGCTTTCCAATTTGGCAGGTACGACTCCGATATGTTCCCCATCTCTTTGTTACATCTGGTCCTGGTTTGTCGTTTTAAACCAATTGTCTGACGACTAGCTGCTATGGGCTGGTAATGAATTGTGAAAATAGGCGTAAGAGAAGGCTGTAGAGCTCCCATGCAAAAACAAAATCTCACTGAAAATGAATTTTTAGCTCTATCTTTCTATTGATTGGTTTAGTTTTACTTCTTTGCAGGTTTTTGAGGCTTTTCTTTTGGCAAACTTTGAAGCTTATATGTTTAAAAGTGGAGTGACAAAAGTAAATATGGCCGTCGCTTTCCCCGTGACCTGGTAATATGTGCGAAGTAGCATGAATGAAAACATTAGCGCAGAGGAGGGAAAATCGACAGGCAATCCGTCTGTGATGGAGAGCCTGCACACCCGCGACCATTGTGTTCAGTATTCTCAGCGGGGAGGTGTATGTATATGTATCACAGCGGGCTGCGACTGGGCTAGCGGAGGGTAATAAATCACCGAGAAAATTAGCCCGGCAGTGGATGTACACTCATCCATTCAATCTTACTGTCTTCTTGTGCATTATTTAGTCCCCCCACCCTCCCCACCACCAAACACCGAACACCGAAACACTGAACTTGCATGCTCGAATACACCGGGGACCTGTGCAATATGCATCGGTGCACGCTGGAGTATTCATAGGACAACACACAGCGGAAAGCACTTCCGCACACACACTCTTACGCCGGGATATCCGAACTGCGCGGATCCCTGCTGGTTCCCTCATGGAAAAAGACACGTGCACACCCACACACGGCCCTCCCCCGGGGGGTTTTGGAAAAACCCAGCGCGCGGCAGACATATGGAGATTCTCCACATGATCTTCTCCCTAATCATGTGGAGCAGACGGAGACTGTAGCATCAGCAGCAAGCGGGAGCCCTGCTTTACATGATTTATTACACCGGCCGCACGTAGGCACGGTGCGCGGAGAGTGTGTGTGTGTGTATTAACTTCCCCGCCGCAGGTCCGTGCATCTGGGACACTTCCGAGGAGCCCGGTCGGCGTGTTTGCGTTTGCGTACGGCTCACAGATTTGTCTGGCTCGACAGAAGTGAGGACCAGTGCTGATATCCTCAAAAGATGCTACATACAGTAGCATCCGTTGCATTGAACTGTGAACATGTTTTCTGCTCAATTGCCTGCTGCAAAGTTGACAGTTATCCTTTTTTTTTTCTTCTCGCGTTTGAATAGAATTTCTAGAAGTCTTTTAATTTAAATTGTGTTAAGAGTTGTAATGAATTTTAACAAAAAAAGTAGAAAAATAAGTGGCACTGCAGCAGTGGAGCGAGTAAAATTAGCCAGAAGTATTGAGGGTGTTGGTGTTGAGCTGTTTTCCGTGCATTTGTGTTGATGTTCTACACTGTTTTATTAGTCCGTTGCAGTTTTTGATTTGTAAATTAAGAAGCTGCCGAGAGATAATCGTTGCCGTGTAGAAAAAAAGGAGAGAGCAATATTAGGAATGGTGAAGTAAAAACTGATACGTAATGAAGCAGAACCTATTCAGAAATACAATGCTTGCTTACAATGGAGGGGCAAGCGTTTGAGAATCTGGTGTAAGTTCCACTGCTTAACTGTTAGAATAACAAAGCCCCTTTTTAATCTAATTCGGTTTAATTGAAATGTCGGGACAGTGTGTGTGTGTGTGTGTGTGTGTGTGTGTGTGTGTGTGCTTGCGGTGTATTTTAACACACACTCAGGTATCCGTCAACATGACTAATTACATGCTGGTGACCAGCACATGGATGCGTACACACACACACACACACACACACACACACACACACACACATACACAGTTTTTCTGCCTTTTTTCTTCCACCCTCGCTTGCCAGCTGCTCTGTTTTGTTAACATCGGCAGTTTTTCGGTTCCTCAGACCCCCAAGCATACATCCACACCCCAGTGCGCTCGCCCTCTCTCTCTCTCTCTCTCTCTCTCTCTCTCTCTCTCTCTCTCTCTCTCTCTCACGCACACACACCAGCCATATCTATTCACACAATCCATGGAGACATGCAATCCATGGAGACAATTCATGTAGCGGGAGAATAAACGAGTGCGGGAGCAGATAACGAATGAACCCGAGCCAGGCGGCTGTGTTACTGTAATGAGGCCAGGGACGGCTTTGTGCTCACCTTGTACTTTTTTTGCACCTACTCCACTCCCTCTCTTTTTCTCTCTTCCTGTCACCTCCCCTCCTGTACTCATTCACTTTTTCACTTCCTCCCCCCTCCTCTTTTCCTCCCCGCCCTGTTATCTCTTCCTCGTCGAACCCCGCCTCCCCACAACCGTCCTCGCCCTCTGCCCTCCCTCGTTTTTTTCCCCTTCTACTCCTCCTCTCCTCTCTTTGCTTCCTCTTTCTTGCTTTCTTTTTGTCCCTTCTAATCCACTCTCCTCTCTTAGCACCACTTTGCTTGCTTTCCCCTTTATCTACCCATGAGCTGTCCTCCACTCGCATCCTCCTCTGATCCTCCCTCCATCCCTCCCTCCCCTTTCCTCTCCTCTCCTCCCTTTCTCTTTCCTCCCTAGGGGGGGTCCGCACTATGAGTTGTCTCAGGTAGATTAATTACATGCAGTGACATGAAGGAGCTGGCCAGAGGCTCCAGTAATGAGTCTGATTACTCATCTCCAGCAGCTCTGGGCGCTCAGGGGAGGGAAGTGAGGCCCGGCAGGCCAGCAGAGGGGGCCTCTCGGTCGGGGGGGGGGGGGGGGGGGGGGGTAGGGAAAACTTTTACCTACCGGGGTTTCCACCAGCAGTGTGTTTGACACCGCTTTTTAAGAGCAAAGCGAGACCGAAAGTCACCAACTTAAACTCGAGAGCTGCAAATGTCAGCGCCGTACGCACACTTTTACACCCGGAGAAGCTCTCTCAGCGGGTCAGAAGCACACGTTAGCTTAGTTAAAGCTAGACCGCTACAGCTGCTGCCCAGATGTACAAACGTCTCATTTTCAGATGAAAAGCTGCACATGGAAAACTCAAGGTATTCCACATTAAAGCCAAATTCGCCAAACAGCAGGTAATATTGAACACAACTCGTTACTCGTGCTATTTGACTACCAAGAGGTCTACTCAATGGGACGTTGTGTGACCATTTCTTTCACTTTTTAAGGTTGTTTAGACGTAGGTTCACTTGTTTGGGAAGGACGTGTCTGGAAGTAGTAAGGTCAGTCAGGCAGGTCCACTACTTTGGTCCAGACTGAATTATCTGAGCAATTATAAGACGGATGGTCATGGAATGCTCCGAGTCCCAGAGGGCGGGGTATATTCACTTCGATTATTCTCGGCATTGTCTTTTTGAGCCTCCACAAGGTTGCTGTTGTTTTGTGTCGGAGTGGCACTACAATGAGAGGCCGAGGGTAGGCTTACTGGTCACTTTTCAGTGCCAGGAGAGAAGAAGAATAGGCTGCATCTTTGCAGGTTCTGTGATTTATTTGTTTATTTCACCACGTCTGTTTAAGTGAATGTTTGGTTTGGAGTGCCCCAAAACCAAGGGAATATCTTAAATAGATGTTGAGCAGGGGGGGGGAAATATGCATGAACACATTTAATAGAACATTTTCAGCCACTCCATTGAACTTTTTAGCTCTTTGGGATGTTTTAGTCCCATTAGCAACAACTGTACATTGTTTTTCCTGTGTTGCACCTGTGGAGATGGACCTGCTTACACACAAATATCAAATTTTCGCAGAGTTTTCTACAGATGCACAACCGGTCTAAACAGAATCAAAGCGTGCCAACTTACCAGCAGCTGTCATGTCAACTTTGGTGCACACTGACATTTGCCGTGGGCAAAAGAAATGAGCGTGAACCAAACAGAAATAACCGAGATAAGATAGAGTAAGATGTCTTACCAAAGTCGGGCTAAAGTTGGAGGGAACTCGGAATGGCGGACTTCAAAACCTAATGTGGCCGCCTCGCTTAATCAAAAGTGACAGCTGCGGTAAACTGTTTATTAAGACTTCTGCCAATCCATATCTGACTAAATCAGTTGTACCCATAGCAACAGTTAAATGGGCCGCACTTGAATTACCCTCTTGGATTTAGAATGCTTTTGTTTTTCTCCACAATCGCACACATACAGACATGCAAAGGTTTAGAAGGAGGAAATTAGAAATAACTACTGCCTAATTAAGCATCTACCATTTTGTTTTGGGAATAATTTCTCCTTTTTTCCATTACTCTCCGCTTTATGCTCGCTTTTTAATTATTATTGGAAGCGTAGCATGCTAGTATGCTAGCATGCTAGCATACTGACCTTAACACTTAGCCCCAAACGTGGCTCTTCGCTTTAGCTTACGGCTTTTCCTGGCCACAGATTCCAGCGAGCTGGACTGAGAGGGGAGGCTCGTCGCGGCTGGGGGGGGGGGTCGCAGTGTGGTTTGTGTCAGCGTTTGAAATCATGTGACGGCATGAATAAAGCATGATGTGGCGGGCAGCGGGGTGGGAAGGGACTGACTGGAGAACAGGCTCGGCCAGTGTTTCGGTGACGACGGACAAGTCGAAACGCTTAAAGTTTAATGGGGGCCAGGCCGCTGAAAGATGAGATGAGAGGTAGTGTGTGGGGGGTCCTGCGGTTTTGACTGGGCCCTATGCACGGCTGGAGCCGGTGGGATGGAATAGGGATGCTAATAAAGTCAGCAGTGTGATGGATCAGGGTCACGCCGCACTAGTGGGAAGGCGGCAGAGTTCGGTCAGCCTCCGCTTTGCGGGGAGAGTTTTTTCTCCTCAGTGTTTTAGTTTAATCTCTTTCTCTCTCACGGAGCCGTTGACCTCCCGGAATCCTGTGGTTTCACTTGGCAGTGTTCACCTCGTCTCTTTAATGTCTCAACAGAGTTCCAGACTTCCCACAGTCCTCCTCCCGTGGCTGTTTACAATGTGTCCCTGTTTCCCCCCCTTCTTGTTTATATTCTTCTTTTCTCTTCGGATTGTCCTTTGCGTCTCATATTTTTCTGTCTGGCTCGTGGGGAACCGGTCTGGTTAAGATCTTGCCTCCACTTGCCTCCAGTTTATCCTTTTTTTTTTTATAGAAAACACCACAACCATGCGGTGCCTTATTTGTTTCAACGTAGAAACGGTAATCAGACTGGTTTAGATGACACAGATCTGTTTAAGTTTGCATGTCTTTTTTTCTTGCGGCAAATCATTTATTAAAAGATATAGAAAAAAAAAGCTTAGAGGTATACAAAAGACAAAGGAAATAGCCGTATCCAGTAATGAATGATGGACTCTGTCAGAATGATATTGAAGTCTTAGTTAAATTGAAATCTTAACAGGTAGTTTAGGTTGATGAACCTCGGGGAAAACTGAAGTCTGCCCCCAATTCCAGTTATCAAGTCCTCCTAATTTACAGAGCAATGGTTTGAGCAGAGCGCTGAGAGCAAAGCAACCTGTTCCATTCAGATCAGAGGGAGCTGGGCCTCTGAGGGCTTCAGATCACATGAGGAGAACTTATCATTTTAGCCTCGGCTTTATAGGGGGAGCCAGTGTATGAAGGCTAAAACCGGAGATGTGTTCTCTGGTCTCTGGTCTCTTGGCAGTACCGGATCGGCCGAAGGATCTCCAGGGGAGTTACAAGATGCTCCTTAATTTCACGATGTTACGCGGATGAAAGAGCGGCGCTTGTTTAATGTGAGAGTAAAAGGACTTCAAGCATCATCAAAGGCGAAGGAGACGAAAGTTATGACGTCTTTTTTTTAGTTTGGACAGATCTCCTTCAGAGTCGATCCTGGAAAAGTTGAGTTCGGAAGTGTACGTGTGTAAGTGTGCGTTTTCCAGGCCTCATATGGGACGGTGGAGCCCTTTCTACCAAATCCAGTGTGTCAGTGAGCAAATTGGAAATGCCAATTTCACTTTGCTCTGCCCCGCATCTTATCGCTCCCTTCCCCTCATCCCACCACTTAGCTTATGCTTAAATGGAAGAGGTCCTTTCACACGTCAGCGTACCTCCTTCTCTGACCATCTTCCTCTTCTTCTTTTTCTTCTTCTTCTTCTACTTCTTCTACTTCTACTTCTTCTTCTTTTCATATCCTTATCCTCTTCCCAATTTTCCTCCTGTCAGCTGTCCAGTCTTTTCCCGGCCTCCATCTAACTCTCCTCATCTCCCCATCTGGCTTTCCATTCCTCCACACCTATCGGACTGTAACCCGTCTCGTGTTTATGAAACCCGCGTGGTTTTTGGTTGAATTCCGATTTATGCACGCATTAGCGTCTGCGGTGAACGAGTCCGAGCCAATCACTATGCAAATAAGCCGCGTCGCAAACGCACAATTTCCAATTTGTAATGGAGTCCATTACGAAATCGACGGTTCGCCTCACAGTTTCTGTTTTTTCTTTCTCTGGTTGCAGTACGACTACGAGGGCGCCGACATCAGCGACCTGCCGGTGGACCTCTCCGTGGTCTGGAACGGAAACTTCGTCATCGACAACCCTTTCAACATTCAAGGTAGAGCCTCATCCGCAGACACTCACTGGTCTATCCTGCGAAGCGGCAATGCCGTGTGCAGATTCCCTCCCTCGCAGGAACTCTGTAATTTCAGTTTTGACAGCCGTCAGGGAGAAAAGGTGAAAGTGTGCCGTTCATTTACCGAAAAACACTATTCTCGTCTTGGGGATAAAAGAGGGTTAGGGGGAGTGATTGATGGATGATGATGATGATAACAAACAAACGTCCCAACACCGAAATTAATAGGGATGGATGTCGGACAGGAAGACAAACAAATGGGGAAAGCAATAGGCAGAAGAAAAAAGGAAGAGCGATGACTGGTGACAGGTTGATAAATGCTCTATATAATGGAGGGGGTTAGATGTGCATAAAGGGATTGATCAAGAAAAACAGAAAGCGACTTAGAGGGATGATATTTATTATTTTTAATCGCTACTTGTGCATGTAGTGGAAAACAATTACCAAATCTAAATTCTTCATCAAGTGTAATATATTGGGTGGTGGAGGCTAACGATTTTAGACGTCCCATTACACACGATAATGCAAGTCTCCAGTGTGTCATACAGTCTTTTGTTCTGAACACGTGTGGACTCGGATTAACTAACCATTTCGAATCTAACCCCCAGCTTTTTTAAAAATATATTAAACTCACGCACATTTTAATCAGACTTGGTTTCCATTATATCTGACATGGATAGCAGACCTGTAGTTCATTTTGCAGATTGCTTAAAAACTATATCTGCTTACTGGTCATGACCTAATTCTGTTCTTTTAATACAAGGCTGTGTTTTTTTTTCTGTTGGATTTGGGTTTTCGGATTGTATTAGCACAGCATTGGTTGATTTAGACCTTTTTCAGGTGAATTTCCTCAGTATTTTAGTGTAGGCAGGATTTTGTCTGTTAAGCAATTGTTTGGACGCTAGTTTATTGTTTTTATCACGAATCCAAGGGCTGACAAAGCTAAAACTCGCTCTCACCAAAAACTTTTCCAAGATGTCAAACCAGAAGTTTTCTCCGCATATATATTCTTTAACAAATCCTAAAGCACTAAATTCCGTCTTTAATGATCCTGTTAGTGACTGTAACAAAAACGACTACTTCTCTAAACTCTAACTATGCAACAGTCTGAAAGAGGTTTGCAGTTTTTCAGTGTGTGTCTGTGTTTGTTTGGGCCCAGCAAGTACCCTCCAGGAAGAATCGGATTATTTTTTGCTTCCTTTATGTGTGTTACCAACACGTGGTAAATCGGGATAAAAGGATCATGATGAGCATTTAGGTGTTTAATTCCCCTCCACTAATTCGGCCTAAAAAGCCTACTTGCGAGTGTTTTTGTATCATTTCCATGAGTTGCTAGGCCTGATATATTAGCTTGGTTTCTTTACATGCAACATCACATGGAAAAAAATCAAAAACTGTATTTGGTCGATGCGGAGCGGGGGGTCACTCTTACATAAAGGTGCATCTTTTTTCCTGGATGTCTCCCTAAAATCCTGTTTTTTTGACGCCCTTATCACTTTTAATGGTAAAGCTACCGACATGTGCAGGGTGCAGGGAGGGCATGAAGCCAACGGTTTCAGACTCTCCGCGTGTGGGTGTGCGTCTACTTGTCGAGCATGTTCCCGTCGACTTTGAGGAGGCAGTAACTCGCCACTTTACTTTTCTCGGTGGCTGATCGTTTATGCGGGCGGTATCCACTACCAGCTGTGTGTTCTTCTGAAGGAGTCGGAGACAGACGGTTGGCGCACGTTTTCCGATCTAATTGGTGCGGACGTACAATCCCGTGGACACCCCGCAGATTATTTCCCGCTAAACCCCTCTCAGTGTCTCCATTCTTGGTGTTAAAGGTGTAATACGCAATAAAACATGGATTATGAAACTGTCCCTCAGTCGGAACAATTCTCACAATGACCCTCCCCCTTCTTTTTCTCATTTTTCTCTCCTTCCCCTATTAATCCCTGTTCCGTGTTCCGTCCCTGCCTTTTATTTTTCTCTCTGAATTGGAGCCGCTCGGCCCAGATTTGGCCCCGGCGTAAAGTGGAGATGTTAATGTTAATTAAATCATTCATTTGGTTCAGATTAATTAGCGCCGCGCTACTTTTAAGCTGAGCCGCGGCTAATCAGATTAGGCCGCTTCAGCGCGGGGCCCAGGCGGGCAGATGGATACCAGAGAGAGAGAGAGAAGGCCCGCTTTGAAGTCCGGCCGCCGTCTGGCTGCCGAGAGAGGAGATTCCTTCCTTTTTTTCTCCCTATTCTCTCTGTTTCTTCCACTTCACCTGCCTTCGAATCGCTTTAAATTTTGTGTGACGGCAAGCCAACCTGCCTGCAGGTGGTGGTGATGTAGCGTCATCTTGGATAATCATGATGCAGATTAGCAGATGACAAAACAAATAACATAGAACCTAAGTATTTGCTCTCCTCTGTTTGCTTTTTGCCTTTTAGGATCTGCTGTTACCTTTCCTATCTCGCTCTCCCTGCCTCTGTGTTTCCCCTTGGCCTCTCGGGGCCACATCATCTATAAATTCATAACAATCCTTGTTGCTGTTTTGTTAACAAGCGCAGCTAAAATTGATCCTCACCCCCCTTCTCCCCCCCCCCTGCTTCCTTTCATCTCCCGCTCCTTCAGCTTTCTCAGGTGTTTGAGGTTTCATTTATTTAATTATCAATTTATTTATTCTTTTTCTTTTTTAATGACTTTTTCCACTCTGCGGAGCTGTGGGAATGGTTTTTCACACAACAAATTATCAATTCCCTGTTGGCGTTAGAAGACATTACCTGTTGAATTAATTTTCTCTGATATCCCTCTAGGTGGCTTGTACGTTTTTTTTTTCCTCTGTTTATCAGTGGGAACAGAATTCTTTCTCATCGTCAGAGCCTCGGAGTGGTAATAATCACCCACTGAAGGTTTTAGGTGTTATGTGGGTGATTAACATTAAATTATGCCGTTCTGGTTTCTCTTAGGCTCATAGACGCGCAAACTTCTGATTACTTTTTCTTTCTTTGTCAGTTTCACTTGACTTTAAATGAACAAGCTACAAAACTTTCTGTTCATCAAAAAAATTTTAATTATTTTTCACTTTGCAAAAGTTGAAAATAGTGGCCAGAGTGCCTTTGTCATATTTTTTGGATAATTCAATGGTCAGTCACAATAGAGACTAAATTGAATCCACAGTTAGCTTTAGCAGCTACTGAGCGTCCGTTTTTTAATTTTTTCTGACTAAGTGCTCCATGAAATATTATACATATACCTATGCACGTTTATATATATGATATCAAATACTCTAGTTACAGATACTGTTCATATATATTGACCAAATAAATTCTAGTTATACAGATACTGTTCATATGCTACGTACATTTTTTATTTTTTACCTTCATATTCTTAAGATTTGTAAAGGACTCACTGTTAAGGACTCACTGAAAAGTCCAACAATGAAAACATATACCCACTTTTCAGCAAATGTTTCTTTAAAAACCGCCTTGTTGGAGATAAGAATACGATTTTCTGCCTTTATTTGCGTTGTTTTTGGCATTTAAAAGGGAGAAATTAAATTAAAATCAGGCTTTGTGACAATTTCCCAATAGCAAAGTGCCTTACAATGCAATTCAACACTGGTTGAAGGCTAAATTGTATTTTATGTGTTGGCATAGCTCTGATTCATCAGAATCAGAATCAGAATCAGAAATACTTTAATAATCCCACGGTTTAAATGATGGACCAATGACCAAATATCCAAAGGAAAGCTTTAATGTACTTTTAAAAAGTTTGTACAGCTAGTCCTCTAGAGCATTAGCTGTACCACAAAGTGTTTGGAAACAACTTATTAAGAAAGAAGAGGTAGAAGTGTGTCTCTGTGTTTGAGCCTCTGTTTTCTGTCAGTCATGCTGTGGTGATGGTGACTTTGAGATGAGCCCAAGGAATCCTTCAAACAGCCCAAAAAACAAACCTTTTCAAATAAGACGTGCCAGTGAGCCGACGTCGGCAATTTCCGCAACCCCTGAATCCAAACCTATAGGTGCCAGTATAGGAATCTCTTTTATTCAGATGTCTGTGGTTTTGGCCACCAAACGGATTTTTGGGAGGCTGGCAGGATACGATCCGGCGTCATCTTGATTTCACGTCCCTTTAACCACACGTAGCACGCCACCAACGGTTTCGGAGTCAGTTTTTAGCGGGTGACACGCTTAAGCAGCTTTACCTGTCAGCACCCTTTTTCTTCCCGTATATGTATGCATTTCCTATAAATACCCGCATTTTAAGCTTCCCATTTGTCACACTTCCCATCTAGCAACACTTACTCGCCCGGGTTGGTTATTCGGCGCCATGTGAGGGGACATAAAGGTTGGTCATGGCTAAAAAAATTGGCTCATCTCTGAAAACACACATGAAGAAATCGTATGATTTAAAGCCCATAGGGTTGCGAATGTTCCCAATCACCGATGGGATTTATTACAAAATCTCTGTGACAAAGTGGTTCAGTGTATGTTCACCATTTGTCCCTTATTTTTGTTTTGATACATTTATTTTTGTAATGGGTTATGATGCTTAGATTTAAACATTAGTGCAACCTTGCTTCATTTACTATCCCGGGGTTTGTTTGTATTGATATTGTGTTGCAGTTTCCATCTATTTATATGTTTAGTTTAAAGCTACCACTTTTGAAATATTGGTTGAACTTGTCTATTCTTGGTATTTGTGTTTCTTTTTACTTACCATTCTCCCTTGTAGCTTTGCAGCAGCTCAGGAGTGTGGGAATGAATGGCTGAATGATGTCACTGATTACCTCGTTGGGATCTACCAATTAGAGGGTTTTCTAGTATTGCTTTGTTTGTTTTTCTTTGAAGTAACTTTTGAGTTATCTTGTTTGGCACGGTTTATTTTGTACATCATTTCATTAGGTTGAGTTTGTAAATTAGATTGATATTATTCTTGTTTCTGTTTAGACTTTGTCTTTGTTTCGTTTTTACCTGTGTGATTGTGGCTTGGCCCACTTATGTGCAGCTGTGTTGCCGATTGGCTTTTAAAAAAAAAAACACAGTGTTTGTGGAGGCTGGGGGGGAAAAAAGAGAGACCAGATGGATGTCAGAGGAGGAAAATAAAATCAATTTTTTCAGAAAACGCTGGAGAAACCCTGGTGATTTACGCAGTTTGTTTCACTCACTTTGAAGACCCTAGACCACACTATCCTACAAGCTCACCAATCTAATTCCATCCATCCATTATCAATACCGCTTATTCCCTGATGGGGTCGCGGGGGGAACTGGAGCCTCTCCCAGTGGTCAACGGGCGAGAGGCAGGGTACACCCTGGACAGTCCGCCAGTCCATCGCAGGGCCACACAGAGACATACAAGGACAAACAACCACTCACACTCACATTCACTCCTAAGGGCAATTTCCCCAATCTCCAATCGGCCTAACATGCAGGTTTTTGGACTGTGGGAGGAAGCCGGAGAACCCGGAGAGAACCCACGCAGACACAGGGAGAACACGCAGACTCCACCCAGAAAGGGCCCCGGTTCCCCCGGGATTCGAACCCAGAACCCTCTTGCTGGGAGGCGACAGTGCTAACCACCGCACCACCGTGCCGCCACCGATCTAATTGTACTCCCCTTTTTTTTTTTTTTTTCTCTCTCGTCCTAACCAGCCCACCTGTACAAGTGCAGGGCGCTGCGCGACAGCTGCGGCATGTGCCTGAAGGCCGACCCCCGGTTCGAGTGCGGCTGGTGCGTTCAAGACAGGAAGTGCTCCCTGAGGCAGGAGTGCACCGGAGGGGGGAACTCCCACCTGCCGCTGCAGCTGGCCGAAGGCGGGGGCTGGATGCACGCCACATCTGGAAACAGCCGCTGCACCCACCCCAAGATCACCAAGGTAAATGAGCGTAGCGTTTGTATATGTTTTTTTTTTTTTTTTTTTTTTTTTTTTTTTTTTTTTTTTT
>CAJRST010041110.1:1248270-1300135 GCA_907169785.1 Menidia menidia
TGGCTGGTAGTGTGTGTGTGTGTGTGTGTGTGTGTGTGTGTGTGTGTGTGTGTTCTGCTCTGCGTGTGAGAGCATCCTGCTGTGTGTTTATTCCTGTCCGCGTGCAGATGCCAGTTGACAGTTTTCCCATTCCGCCAAGGCTGGAGAAGCACATTAGATAGAACTTTAAAAAAAAAAAAGTGTGTTAAAGAGGGTAGCAAAGCAATCTATCGCTCCGCTTGCATCCTAAAAATGCTCAGTGTTTACGCTCCCATAAAAAGACGATTAGCTCTTTATTGGCAGAAATCAAACATTAAACACAAGAGCGATATTTAACTTCAACACAATTCCCCTTCAATGGGAAACGGCGTCGCGTTGGATGGGGGCAGGCAGTACAGTGTTGTTTCTTGAAAAGACGATTCTCCTCAAACCATTTAACATGAACATGAACAAGTCATGGTACCAGGTTTTTGTTTTTGTGATTTGAACTAGCTATGACCTGTACTTTTGGTTATATTCAGATATAACTGATTTTGCCTTTTAAGTTCTTCATTTTGCTAAAATGCTGCCTCACGGATCTCGCAAATTAAAGAAGTTCAACATAGTCTGATTAGATTTGGCTCAGCTCATCTGAACTAATTCCATTTTGTTTGTTTTTTCTCATCACACGATGTCGTAAAAAGGTGCCCTGCTAATGGAATCATCAGATCATATCATCTAATCAGTTCAGTCCGCTGAAAAAGCCCAAGAAATGAATACATTTTCCAATAAATATTAGTTTCTATCCACAGAAAATCTGTGAAAACAGATATTTTTTTATGTTTCCCTGCTTGCATTTTACATCTACACAGCAGAAACTCTGAATAGTCTCTGTTGATACCTACTCTAAACATCTGCAAATAGCTACCAAGGAGCTTTTCCTTTTAGTTCCAGACACTGTAAAGAGACTGTAAATGACGACGGCTGCCTTCTACCCTGAATATACATTATGCGAGCCGAGAAAAGGTCAAACAAAAAGCCGTCAACAACCGCTAAAAGGCGCTCCTCTGTTCAAAAACAGCCCCGCTTTTGCCTTTTTTCAAGATCACCTGCAAAGGGAAGCGGCGTCACGTCAACCGGCGGAGGCCGTGTTGTCACCTGTTGAGATCCAAGGCTTCGAAAAATCTTGATAGACGGTTGCATCAGCCCTCTTTGTTGAAGTCCCCACGGTCACAGAAGTCCTACGTGTCTTGAACGGCGAATGAAAAGCTGCTCTATTTTAATGCGCCGCTATTAGAAACTCTCGCATGGAGGGACCTTGCGCCCGCCCTTGGAACAGATTACACAGGGTTACATCAAACTTTCACCCCAGAGACAGATGCATGAAAAAGTTTGTTTGGTTTTGATTCTTTCTTTCTTTTTTTTCTTCTCTTTTTTTTTTTAAATCTTTCTTTTAGGTATATTTTCACACATCTCAGGTTCAGTCGTGTCTTTTTCTTTTATTTTTTTTTCTTGTTTGTTTTTCTGTTTTTAGCTCAGCTCCATTTTTTGCTGTCAGTGAGGATTCGTAGTGGAAAAGAGTCAGAGATGAACTTCAGAAAATGTTTAGTGCCTTTGTAGATGAAGGTAAAAAGTGAAACGTTTCCCCAAAATGTTACAAATATTGCAAAATCTAATCCGATATAAATGTTTTTTGCTCATCTATGACACATTCTATGGAACATAAACACATAGAATTTAAGCATTTTTACAAGGAACTTTGTTGGATGGAAGAGGTGTATCAACCAGGAACACAGAATTTATTTCAGTTTAAAATCAAGAACACTTAAATGCAGGCGGGCTACAAGTCGCTCACCTTGACAGCATCACGGGGGGTTATGCATCATGCCGGCATCTTTAAAATCCCCTCACTCCAGTAAAGCAGTTGCTTGCATCAGTTTTAGTAAAATGCGATCCTCCATTTGACTGGGCGATGGTTGTGCACATTCCTAGAAAATGAGAGCTATGGATTCAAAATGAAATGAAATATGCAAAGGACAGAGAGGACCAAATGTCATTAAATGGCAAACATTCTTCTTTCATGCATCCACTGTCTTTTTTTCTTGCTTTTTCCATTTTGCAAAATCTCTTTTCTGATTTGTTTCTAATAATCTGGGGTAAACCAGGAATTGGCCTGTGACTTACATGGTGGAAAAATTGAAATACTTGATAGAAGATATATTACTGTATTACTACCTGTATGAGACCTGTTGTTCAACCTGACCAGGGGATGAATGGTTGGATGTTTCTCCACCAAAAGATGCTATAACCTTTTTATTGGACTACGATAGGGCATTTCCCAAAAGATTTAACTAGGGCAAAAATGTTTAAATTAGGCCCTCAGTTTCCTGTTCAACCTCGAGCAATTTTATTGAGATGAAAATGGTAACTAGCTTTTTTTTTTTTTTTTTTTCTCCTCTTTCAAGATAAATCAGGGTCCCTCTTCCAACTTTATCGTGATCCGTTAGCAAATACTAATGAATAACCCCTCGGTATTATCCATGTCTTTAAAACGCCTTTTTTTCCAAAGGACATGCTAATCCGCTATGTATTTTTAGCATGTTTTCAGACAACTTTCCTATTTTTACAGCTTCAGGCAGTCCGGGGGCTCATATGTTACTAGTCCCTGCTCATTTTGACCACAGCCAGATTAGCATGTTGCAAAAAAAACAAAAAAAAACTTTAAAAAACACACTATGTGTGTGTGACAGACGGATAGGAAATGTCTGCCAATGCTGATTTGATGTGGTTACCACAGCGTGTGGTTAGCGCTGCTGTTCGAACCTTAAAGTCCTCTTGGCCACAATATGACACCCCCGGTGCTTCCACTCCTGTGATTTTGGGTTAATGCTGTTGAAAAGAGGCATGTGAAGGGAAAAGGATGTCCAATGTGATTTGTTTTAGTGGTTTTATTTCCCAGTAATGCTGTGTCAAACAATGGATGTGGAAAGGGGAAATTCCATTTGGATAGTATCTGACAACCCACAATCTCATTACAAGTTTTTAAAATGTTCCCGTTTTTTTTTTTTTTTTTGAGTGATGACAGACAATGGCACCAGGGTAGCAGCATATTTACATTAAG
This sequence comes from Menidia menidia, assembly GCA_907169785.1. Lineage (NCBI taxonomy): Eukaryota > Metazoa > Chordata > Actinopteri > Atheriniformes > Atherinopsidae > Menidia > Menidia menidia. Next base: position 1,251,350 of record CAJRST010041110.1, read on the forward strand.
GTCTACTCATATGGATTTTTTTTGCTCATTTTTGCATAAACATGGGTTTGCTTTTCAGGTTTAAGGCATATCTACTTTACAGAATCATTATGTGTGTTGTTTTTTTGCGGTATTGTGTTAAATTACTTCCTGGTGAGTCCGCGGCGACTTCCCTTTCCACTCTGGTATCTGCTTTCCCGCAGTCTCAGTTTGGGCCATCTTGTTATGTGGTGCCATGCTTCCATATTCCCCGATTTGCTGAGGTTCCAATGGAAATCCAGATGTCATGGAACAATTGTAGTGGTACACAGCAAATACAATATGTCCTTCAGAGTACCTAATAAGTGTAGATCTATGGCTCCATATGTTGCATCTCGATAATCAAGCTTCAGATAGATGGGAAAAGGAGCCTGACATCTTGTAAACTCAAGATGTCAGGTTCAGAGGGGGATTTCGCCTCCATCGGATTCCCTTTTCCACGAAATGTGCAAAGAGTAAACCATTGAAAAATTAGGTATTCCTCCACAGCTTTGAGATTTTTCTATTTTCTTGAACCCAGCCTGCTTAATTCATGTGGTGACACTTTCCACAAAAACATGCACAAACCATCAATTTGGGGTTCGGATCAATTTCGGCTCTGAGGACTTTGACAAACGATGATGAAGCTATCATAAGAACCTAAACCAATTTGGGAGGCAGTCGTGGTTCCTGTGGTTTTAAGCAAGCTTTTAAACGCGGTCGTCTTGTTTCCCGTGTACCTGAACCCATCCTGATTTGATGCCTTAATAAAGAAGCCACACGTGAAAAAAAAACCTACAACCACATTTGTGTCCACCTCTTTTCTCGATGAGCCGCAGCTGTTCTGAAGAAAGCGTTTATGCACATGCTAAAGAGGCCACGGCCGTGATTCGCTCTCTCGGGCTCCATCTGGTACTTTAGCTCGAGTCTGTAAACCTGAGCTGAAAAAACACGGCACTGCATTTACTTGAAACGCCGTTGTGTGTAAAAAAATCTGTGTTCGACAGTCATTCAGCAGCTCTGCAAATTCAGGGGACACATCATTAGCTTTAAGTACAATTGTCTTACAATTTGGTAGTTTACAGCATGTAATCTACTAATTTAATGCTACTTCCCTCTTGGCTTTGCTTTATTGTTTGCCACACACACTAAAAGGGGAGGTTAAACACTTTTAGAGAAGGTAATTTAGCAAAATGGTCCGGTTTGGCTGTTCCATGTAGATTTTTCTCAGGCGGTTTTGCCTCGGCCTGGTAGCTATCGCACGTGTTTTTGGTGTTTTGGTGTTTTGTGGTATGTGTCCCCATACCCCGCTCGGTGTTTCCCGCTCAGATAATGGGAGCAATCTCTTTAACAGCGCGCCGATTTCTCGACCACGCTGGCGTTTATATCCCAGGGCACGGTGGCTAGCTGATGTTGTGTATTGTAGAATCGTAGCGTCTTTCTTCCAAAAACCATCTGAAGACCCATTTCCACACTCTGACATCTGTTGTCCGTATCGTACCCCAGAGCTTGATGGCTGCTCGCTCTGGTCAGTGTTTACCAGCCATTGTGTTTGTGGAACCAAAGTACAGAGACTCAGCCGGTGCCCCAGGCTCGGTTTGAAAATGGTGGGCCTTATCCACATCCAGACAGCTCCAACTGCGTCTTTCTCTAGATTTTGTTTCAGTTTACTGCAATTTCTGTGTTGCCTTACAGAGGATTTTCAATGGCGGCCAGCTGGACGTCATTTTTTACACTCCAAAACACAACGCAGGTTGTCTTTCGTTTCAGTCGTTGTCGGTCGCTCTTTTAAACACAGGATTGATATTGTTTGTCTAAAAACTACAACCCCAAAGCAAGAGCCGGTTTTCAGGCTCTGATGGTATCTTCTCTTCCAACAGGCTGTTGCTTCCAAAATGTGGTTTGGAGGCTGCGTTGTACTTTTTATTGGGTTTCTTCTTGGCAGGAAACGCTATTGAATTTGAATGGATTAAGTATCCATATGTCTATTTTAGTGTTGTTAGAGTGTCTTTTAAAAGGCATTAGATATTGAAACATGACATTATCGTCTTTGGAAGCTGCGACTCGGCCAAATTCTCATTGCTGCCACTGAAAATCCTCATTTTCACATGTATATTTACCCCTTTCCATTCAATATGTATTATCAGCTCAGTCATATTGCTTTCACTGTAATCATGAATTCGTTTTCCTGACATTTGTTTTTGTTCCCAGTAAATTATGAGATTGTGTCAAACGTACTTGGCCATGCCGAGTTTTGTAAAAAAATGTTCAACCACTGGTCAGACCACTAAAGTCACCAGCAACCTGAATTCAAACTGGGTTTTATGGAGATTTAAAAAAGCTGTCTTTTCCCCGGCTTTTCCCCACACAGAAGAGTTAATGAGACAATTTAGAAAATCCTCCACTATTGAGTTAGTTTCAACTAACTCTGAGATGAGTTTTGGTCAGAGTTGTGGCTGCTTTCAACTTTTTTAAATAAGAAACACAGTCTGACCCTGGTACAGAGAGCTGAACTGAAGTTAGCTTTAGTTGGATGCTCCTCCTTATATCAACAACTCCAGCTCCTCTGATGAGCCTTTTTCAACAATGTTGTTCATCAGCTAACATTAGAAGCTTTTTAACCCTATAATGCCAAATTTATCATATTTGATACGGTTTCTGAAGTCTTTTGGATCTTAGACTTTTTGCATCATTCAGTGGTAAAAATTTTTCTCAAACCCCTGTTGTACACGTTCAGATATATCTGATAACAGCCAGTAGAAGACTACACGAAAATATATTTTTGCTTATTGCACGCTAATTTTATCAAAATAATTTCTGTTTTTTTCTTTCTTCATATGTTGTTGACGGGCCAAAGAAAGACTTCAGACCCAAAAAATCCAATATTCTTCCTATTTTTCTTGGATTTTTTTAGTCTGAAGTTTTTTAGGCTGAAGTTAGTTTGCAAACTTATCCATTCTCCAAATTAGACCGAACCGGGCGGTGTTGGTTCTGTGTGTGTGTTTGTGTTTTTTCCCCACTCCCTCCTTTTTCTCAAAGCGAAAACGGTGATTTTTCCTCATTAAAACTTAAATCAGCAGATAAGGCCAGCTCCTTGAGCAGAACACATGCAGTGGGTTTGTGGCGTTGTGGTTTTTTTTTATGTCCTTGTGACGTGTGTGACAGTGTCCATGCAATGTCATGGTTAAGGACCGTTTTTTTTTTAAAACGTCAATCTGGCCCCACGGGGGTACATCTTGTAAAAAATGTTTAATTCATTTTCCTGGCCCCGATGGGAGAGTGCGCGTAGATGTATGCAAATGCCGATGCGAGGTGGGACCCGAACCCATCAAAAAAGCTCTTCTGCGCCCCCAACCTCCATCCCGCCTGACGCCTGTCCCCCATCTTCTCGTTGGTCTAGCTGCTCCCCGAGACCGGGCCTCGTCAAGGGGGAACCAGGGTGACCATCTGGGGGGAAAACCTGGGTCTGCAGTTCAGAGACATCCAGATGGGCGTCAGGCTGGGGAAGGTGCCCTGTGTGCCCATGGAGGAGGAGTACGTGAGCGCCGAGAGGTGAGTCCAAGAAAAATATTTAAGAAAAAAAAGGGACATCGTCGATCGCGAAGCCCAGAATTTGTATTGTAACCTGAAGATGTTTCAACAGAAAAAGAAAGCGACATTAGCTTTTTTTTGTGTGTGTGTGTGTGTGTGAATGTCTGTAAATTTCCATCTGTCGTTCCCCTCCATTACCCCCCGCATATGCTCTTTCCTTTATTTTTCTCTCATCCCTCCATCCTGGCATTTACTCCTCTGCAGGGTCCTACACGGCTGAGGGATTGAGTTCACGCGGATCAAACATTCTCCCCGAAGTGCAGTTAGTCGGGAAATGATGCATGTGGAGATAGAGGGCGTCTCCGCTCAAATATTGCGCACGCGTTATTTGTCAGCACATTAATCCTGACACCCCAGAAAAACTCCTCGCTGCGTTTTTTTTTTTTTTTTCTTCCCCATTTCTCCTTTTACTGCCTATCGCCAAACCTGAGATCCAGATTGAGCTGCTTCATTGTAAACAATGAAGTCACTTTGTTGGATTGTGCCAAAAAGCCAGGTTTTGATCATGTGACCAGTCCTTCATCTTGTCTGGAACACTAACAGTGTTGTGTTTCATGTTTTCATGCTTCTGTCATCGTAAAGTGTGCGTCGATAGTAGTCGTTTTTTTTTGTTTTTTTGTTTTTTTAACTGATGGTGGATCTTTTTACGCTTTTCTCCATCTACAGAATAGTGTGTCTGCTGAACGATGCCACTAGCTACAGGGTCCAAGAAGCTCAGGTGGAGGTGTGCGTGAGGGACTGTATAAACGACTACAGAGCCCTGTCGCCGCGACCTTTCACCTTTGTGGTAAGAACCCAAGCAAGATGAACCTTCAATGGTTGTGTCAGTCTGTTTCAGGGTTCCAAGGCCTTTTGCTGGTTTCTTGCTTGTCCTCGACGAGTTTTGAAACCACTTTATTAAACGTTTTGCATCAGTTTTCGGCTATGAGATTGAACGTTTTTGTTTAAGGCATCTCTTAACTGTTTTTGCTTGACTCTTTTTTCGTTTTTCTTTCTTCAGACTCCCTACTTCGCCCGCGTTCAGCCATCTCAGGGACCCATTTCTGGCGGCACCCGGGTCACCATCGAGGGAAGCTACCTTAACGCGGGCAGCTACGTGTCGGTCAGAATCGGACCGCAGCCCTGCCACTTCAAAAGGTAAAGTCTCCATTGACGCATTTCGTTTAGGTCTCGTCCTTTGAATTGAAATGGCCACTTGAGGACAGCGGGAGCAGTAAGTCAGGAGAGTTGGGACTGAAATGGGTCACCGAAGTGCTCAAGCTGGGGCCATCAGAAATTAAACGTTTTTTTTTCGCCTTTTAAAACCAACAAAACTACAAAATCCTTTGATTTTGGACTTTATGATCAGACATTGACAGTCGGTGCTATATTGTAGATACTGTCGCTCTGCTTTGCATGCAAATGCCGTTTTTTTAAAAACCATCTGACTCAGAGATGATACACAATAATAAAAAACAAAGAAGCAACTTCGCTCTGACTCATATTAATGAAGTTTGGATAATAAAATGTTGCTTTTCTGATGCACCCCCTCATCAGCAAGTTACGTCAGTACTCCGAAGTGCTTCACACTTTAGGAAAAACAATGATTGTTTCAGATAAGATCAACAATAGTTGGAAGTTGCGAGCTGCCGGTATTATTGATAGTGCAGGGAGTGTGAATGGAGATAAAAGCTAAAAAGGAAAAAAAAAAAATTGCATATGTGCCTAAATAAGATTCCCTGCTTGAAGATGAGCGATGTCATTACCATAAAGATATTACATGCACATGTAAGCATGTAATCAGAGTGGGAATTTCGTTGTCATGAGTGTGTGTTTTGGTGTGTGTGTGTGTGTGTGGGGGATGAGGATTCTTTGTATTAAGCGGGCCTTGCTTGTTGCTTTGCAGACAGAGAGCATCTCTTTGTCTGAACTCACGCGGGCTTTTCGCCTAATCTGGCGCGCGAAGGCATCCAAAACTATCAACCGCGGTGGCTTGGCGTGTCAAACGCGTGGATTAGCCTCCCGTGGATGATCTCCGCCGGGGCGACGGCGGGCCGGCTTTGATGCGGCGGCCTCCTCGCCCGTAATCTCCCGCCGACTCCACTTCACCTCACCTCCGCTGGCTCTTTATCTGTCACACCCTGACGGCGCGGCCGCGTTCGCAGCATCTCGGGGAAGATTTCTGGGGGCATTTGTTTTCTTTTTTTTGTTGCATTTTTTTTTCCCTCGAATGGGGTTGCTATAGTTACCGGTCAAGGGACATGAGAGTGGATATTGAAGATTCTCCATCTCTTTTCATCTCTCGCACGTTTTTTTCTCCTCCTCCTGAGTGAATGACATCATTTTGGGGGATGCGACGATGTGTGAGTCGGTTTGTCTACCTGCGTTCCTCCTTAAAGTCGTTACCCACAAATCCAACAAACCGCCCCTCAGATGTGCTAAGTACATACGAGGTATTACAGCTAATGGAGATTCAGCTCAAGACAGCATCTCATAAGATGATATTTTGACTCTGGGACTTGCAAACACACACACACACACACACACACACACACACACACACACACACACACACACACACACACATGCAGCAATCATTGCATGTGCATATTAACCTCATTAAACCCGTTTTCCTTCCTCAGCCCAGTATCGCGAAACTCATCCCCATTTTACTTGGAAAATCTGCAGGGGGGAATTTTCACAAAGCCCGTTTTCTACTTTACATTATTTACAACCTTTTTTCTCTTTGAGAGAGATTTGACGCTTGCTCTGTACACTTCCAGTTTTCTTCGGGGGGGGGGCCTTATCTTTTTGAAGCTTTTCTGTGATATGAAGACGGAGATCGGAAGTGGATAAACACCCAGTGCAGCCTTTTCATTTCGACAACATTTACCCCTGGCATTAATGTGCTTATCACTCTCTGGCTCGCTTATCTGGATCAGAAACAATGCTTTCTAATGTGTGGTGTAAATCTGGAGGTGGTCTGGCTCATACTGGAGTCTTATCGCAGCCAAATATACATACAGTCCACACAGATTGGTCACATTCTTTGGGAAAAAGGAGGCATTAGATATGAACAAGTTATTTTCTTTTATCGTTAAAAGTCAATGAAATGAATAACTACTAATAGTAGGCATTCTTTATTTGTTTGCTTTCAGTTCTATCACCTTGGAAATCTAAAAATAAGGAGTCAGTGATTGCGCCGGTTACACTTAGAACACTCAAACACATTTGGATTGGATGCTTTATGCATTATAATGTTTATGGATTATTAATGAGTGCTAATACAAATTTGATAAGGGGTTCACAGATGTTTTTGTACCTCTGTGTGTAATTCCGCTGCTTTGCCGAGACACAATGGCCAAATGAAGAATTATCTTATGAAATAGGTTTAACTCTTATGTAAAGAGAAAAAATGTGAGCCATGTAGGGTTGTCAAAAGTATCGATACTTAAAAAAGTATCGATACTAAAATGTTGTATCCGGATACGATACTCATTTTAAAAAGTATCGATACCACCGCGCGAGCCCGCGCGAGCGCGCGCGCGACGCTGACCTGCCGTCGCTGCGCCCCTTCTCTCTGATTTATTTATGTATTTATTTACGTTGTTTATGATCATTAACAAGACGTTAGCCTTGAACTGTTATCTGCGGCTAATTGCTAATAACAACACGCTAACAGTAATCAAGTACATATCAAACTCCGCCCACATCCAATCGGCCATTTTGATTACGTCACCAAAAGGAAGATCCCAGGCAAGAAAATCCTAATTGCTTCATGGCAATATAGACAATAATTTAAAAAATAGTTAAATTAATCTTTCAAACACTGAATTAAACTCTATCCATAATATGATGTTAAAATAGTGGATGTTAAATAGGTTTGTACAATAAGTCCAAACCCAAAAAATAAGTTTATAAGTTTATAATAAGAACCAATAAGTTTCACCCAAAAAATATTTATTTCTCACAATTATGAAGGCTGGAGGGTCAGGGTTAGGGTTAGGGTCAGGGTCATTAATACAGGCCACCAGTCACGATAACATCAGTTACAGGTCAGTTTGAAATGAAAGACACTAACCTGTCAAAATTCAGTTAAATTTTGGGGTCTTTGTTTTTATCCTTGTGGTATCGAAAATGGTATCGAGTATCGAGTATTTTTCTGAGTATCGGTATCGAGTTGAAAATTTTAGTATCGTGACAACCCTAGAGCCATGTGATGGTTAGTGGTGAATTTAAAGATAAGTCATTTAAAAATGACGTTTGTCTTGCTTAGACCTAAAGAATCCAATCATTTCAAGTAAAAAAAACCTTCGGAAATGAGCCCCTTTTGACTATTAATTGGTTCTTTCTTAATAATTTGCTGATGATTCACATTTTCTTCACATGAATATTGGATATTTTAATCAAAAGTTACATCTGTTTTGTTTTTTTTCATTAGGAAGGGCAGCCTTTCCGTCCATAATGGCTTTGGAAGTCTTCAATTTAGTCTGTTTACATTCCTTTGTCCCGGCCAGCGTGTTTAATTGGCTCGGTGGTGACCGGGGACTCCCCTTAACCCCCAAATTTTTCTCTTTGTCCGTCCTTCAGGAGGAACGCCCGTGAAATAGTGTGCGTCACACCAGCTGGACTGGCAGCGGGGGCCTCATCGGTCCTGGTGGACATCGATGACGCCGAGCTCAGGAACCCGGAGGTTAAATTTAACTACACCGAGGACCCCACCGTCCTGAGAATAGAACCGGACTGGAGCATTGCCAGGTAACGCGCCGGGTTTGCCATCACCTGCTTAGTCAAATACCTTATTTCTGTCTTCAATTTACATATTGAGTCTCTTAATTTAGCTTGCACATCTGAAAAGAGGGTATTTCTACTATTTGTCTGAACATTTCTACCTCAGTGATACAAACTGAACTGAAAAAACACACTTGACTCACCAAAATGTGTTTTTTAAGTTAATTTTTTTTTTTTTAAATCTTTGCTGGATGGTGTTGCAGCAGGAATCTTGATTGAGCGCAGACTAAATTTGTGCAGAAGCTACTAGCTTTAGGAAATCCGAATTTGGCAGCCTGAGATCTAATTTGGGCTTTTTCTTGAAGCGGTCTGAGCAGACATGACTGCTGCGTTAGAGATCAGGCAGCATATTTAGAGGGAAGTAAACTTTTAGCGCCGCCGGAGACTTTTTTTTTTTTTTTATCCAACTCGAGCCAGACGTTTTTAGTAGGAGTAGGAGAAAAACCGGCAAAAACGTTTGTCAGCTCGTGTTTAGACGATTTATTGATTTATTAATTGATTGAATGTGCTCGGCACTTGGAACGCCCCCGTGCATCTGAGCAGATCATCCTCTGAACTTCTCTGACCCAGAATTCATGGGCTTCGGCAGCCAGTCGCGGAGTATTTTCCATCCGCGGCTAAACACATAAAGATCCTCCACTGCTCAGCATTGAACATGACAGCTGCATCAACAGCGGGGGACGCACACAAGCAGACAGTCCCACGTTAAAGTGGATTTACTGTCAGGGCGGTCAGATACACACTCTTATTGGTCTTTATGATGGATGCTCGGGTTTGTAGTAAAGAACTTAGCCTTTATCTCAGCGGGTTTTCTGAGGTCTCGTTATATTAGGGTTTGTTGAGTTGGTCAGTCTCTTTCCTGGTTTTTTATTTGCCCAGGACGCAGATAAGGCTCGTTGTCTTCCTCTGAGAGACTCTGGAAGGTTTTTTAGTCACTTTTGCTTGGCTGATGATGTTCGGTTTTAGAAAGTAGAGCATTTACTAAATAAGTTAATGACAAGCGCTGATCCGGAATAGGATATATAGGAGGTGTTTAAAGAGTTTTAGCACAAAATATTCAAACGTTGTTTTAAATAGACAGTGGAAAAGCAGGGTATGAGGCATCCAAAGTCTTCAGCTAACAAGGTGCCTTTTAGCTAAGCTAAGTTAGCTCTACTTTAGCCCGCTAGCCTGGCCAGAGCTGTGCATCTACTTCACATTTACCTAAAATGTAACCACTGTGTGTTAAAGACTAGGAATCTACTTATGTCCGTGATGGGGAGCAGGGACTTCATAGCCGAATGTCCATTTGCTGCCCTTCTAATTTGGCCACATGTTTCAAAGTTTCACTTGACACGAGCGAACGACTACATACTTTCTTTGATTACACTGAATGTCCCATTTTGCCATCACCTCAGAGACATAATTATGCAAAACAAAACAGAGGGGTGTTTTCTTCTTCCTTCAGCTCTTCCTGTTTTTTAAAAAAAATACAACAGATACTGAATGTTGGGTAACAATAGAAAGAAATAAGTCAGGATGCACCAAAACGACTGAAGTGACACAAATGTGCTTACTGTTTTTTTGTGTTTTTGTAAAGCATCCCCAATTGTGACAAACAGTTCAAATCCAGGAAGAAGAGGATTAGCTCTAATAAAGTGTGAGAAAAAGGGAAAGCGCCAAGTAGACGTGAAAAAGAAGTGAGGTGGGCAAACGGCATGAGAAAGAGGGAGCGAGACGAACACTACCCAGCATATTTCCCCAGGACTGTCCTTGGAAGTTTATCCTCACTGTCTTGTTGTCTGTTCCCTGAAGCATGTACCTGAGCTAAAGAGGCTCACTTAGACAAAGAGACGAGCCACTGGGACAGAGGGACTCAGTGCAAATACCCATCAAGCTGAGGAGGAGAGGGGAGGAAGGGGGAAAAGGAGCTCCAGATCAGCCACTTTTCTACGACATTTAGTTTAGTCCTCTGGTGCAGTTGTTGCAATGACATCCCAATCTGCCAAGTTCTTGGCTTCTTTTTTAAGTGAGATAACTGTGCATGTGTCAGGAAATCCACAGTACGATAAGATATGGGGCTACTTTTCTTCTTTTCTTAGCATTTTTTAAATGTACTATTGGAATGGTATGAACCGATTTGATTTGAATCTGCCTTGTTACCTTTTTTTTCTTTTTTTATGGTCTGATTTTGTTAGCCCGTGCTATATAAGTACACCATTTCGCTGCGTCTGGGTTGTAGTGGCTGGTCCTGTCTCCCTCGCAGTTTCTTAAGCTGGATTTCTCTCCAGCGGAAGCGCCATGGATAAAGCATTACGGAAGTCAATATGAAGAGAGCACAGACGTAAAACCTAGTGCAAAGATACCATTAGGTTCACTGTCAAATGCCACCGAACGACTCAATGCCTCCTAAAACATCCACAAAAAAATCATAGCCTTATCCACACGATGACTAAGACCAGCTGTCCCTCTAAAATCTCGGGATACAAAAAGAGTCGGTGTGAAGAGTCGTCAGACCTGAAGTCTTTTATCTACCTACACTAGAAGGAACGGTGCACCTGCCTTTATCCTTCACCCCCGCCTCACCGCCATTACTATCTGCTGCTACTGTGAGTCTTGCCGGATTAGAGTGAAAGATGAATGTCTGGTGTTATCCAGCCAGACCCAGTCCAAGATATTAAGAGCTTCTGTCTCTGTTTCCTCTCATATCTTTTGCTCCGCTCTTGTGCTCGCGCTTTAAGTCATGGGGGATAAGTGTCAGATTAATGTTGACTATAAAAGAAGACCTACATATTGCAAAAGTCCGCGGTAATACATCCTAACCGAGCTGGGGGAATGTGGCCTGTTGTATTAGCGTGGCTAAAGACGGACTGAGGCTTGCCTTAATGAATGGCACAATGCCATGGCAGAATTGTCTCTGCTTGTATGATCTTAATACTGGCTCCTCCAGGCTGGCTATGGAACATCCTCTCATTTAGCAGCTATTCAGAATTTTAGGGGGGGATTTCACATAATTGAAACGCGCGAAGGCCAACGTACATAGAATTACAACTCAGGAAACGGCCTGTTTGCATCTGTAAAAGCTGAGCTAAGCTAATCTCAGCTGGTGTCAAACTGTTGAATGCCTGGGGGACACTTTCTGTGGCAGTTTAGCCACTTTTTCGTTGAAGCAATGCAAGCAGACCCAAAAGATCTCCGCAATCCTACATAGTTATCCAGAATCCCACAGGACTGGAGGAAGGAATAAAGTCTTTGGTTGATGTTGGGTCTCTTGGCTATCCAGCGGTCAGTTCTTCAAATCCTTTGAATAATCTGAACTTCCCCTACATGACGATTATCGAAAGGAATAGCGAGAGCTGAGCTCTCTGAGTGAAGTCCCCTTTTCGTGCCTCTGCATCTCTCTGCAGAGAGCTGACACCCCGAAATCTCCACCAAACACCGGGTGTAAATCTTCTTTTAGGCGCAGCGTAGCCGTCAGGCTCACAGATCTCCGCGCGAGAGAATTAGGTGCATTACGTGTCACCCAAAGCCAGCAGGACATCTGCAGAAAGAAACATTTTTTAGGTGACGCCTCGCCGTGAGAGTTGTTATCCCGAGAACAGACTTCAGCGAGACGCAGAAATCGCCCACGAATACCAAGCGTGCTCTCAAAAAACGCCTCGGCTTCCACGTTGTTTATGCCTTCCTCAGGATGGAAGGTTTTATTTCAGCTCTTTTTATTTCAGTCAGGCATGATGGAGACCAGAGCATATCCCCAGAAGGGGGTTAGAAAGACACATGGATAGAGAGTCTTCTAAACAATACGTCTCTGTGGCAGAGATAGGCCAGCAGCTGTGAGAGGCAGTGATCTTGCACGAAACTGAAAGTGCCTCCGTAAAACAGAGAGCGCCAAGAAGGGGAAGACATCGTTGGAGATGGGCTCATAAATCTCATTTACTTTTATCAGTGGAAAGACTTGTTCAAAGAGGAAGGGAGTCCCTGTAATGAAAACCTTATTTATTCCGTGATCTTTCCTCTGAGTCAGTCATTAGCTGCTCTGGGGATCATTCAAAGCATGGGTCACTTAGGGTCACCCCAACATGAGAGACAATAAGACAAAAGTGATCCTCCAAAGGCAAAATTGAGCTAATGTAAAAACTATCTTACAATTAACACTGTTCAATATGCAGATTTTCCTCCAGGCTTTATGTAGAAAGAAAGGTACAAGAGAAAAAGTTTAATAACATGTTTTTTCTCCTTCTGGCATTTTTTTTTTTGTGTTTATTTAATTCTAACAGCATGTAGCATTTATAAAATGCACCTCGGGGTGCGATCCCAGATCATCAGCTTGTCTTATGGGGGGGGGGAAATAATTAATAACTGTCAAATTTGTCTGCTTGCAAGTAAAAAAGAAAAAAAAGAAATGCTGAGATTTGTTAGCCGTGTTCTTTTCCAACAAATGCCCGTTTCTATTTTTTTTACTCCTCTGCTAACTCCCTCTTCTGTGTAATCTTATTTTTTGCCCCCCCGACAGCGGCGGGACCCTGCTGACGGTGAGCGGGACCAACCTGGCGACCATTCGGGAGCCGAAGATCCGGGCCAAGTACGGTCAGGCGGAGTCTTTTCACGTGAGTTCTGATGTAACGGCAAAACGGGGCTGCTAGCTTAATGCGTCCCGCAGCACACGCTAGCACGACTGACCACATGTGACACCATTCAGATTGCACGTACGCACAGTGAGCGCGTTTAAACTGGCAACCCTCCACGAGCAGAGGTCCACTGGCCAACAACCACCTCGGTTTGCTTCTCAGCTTAAATCTCTTTCTAATTCTTTGCAGCCGCAGCCATCAAACACTTCCTCGGGCCACAGGCTGCAGCTTTTCAGATATCACTGCACCACTCCAATGTCGAAATCACAAAAAACACAGACTGGGACAAGACCGCATTGTGCGTGCGAGTGAGCTGGGAAAAGGTTTGAGGGAAATAAAGGAGAGGTTCTATAGATAGATAGATAGATAGACAGATACAATGTAGGTACTGCTCACAAAAGTCTTTGGTGATTTTCATAGATAGCCGAAGTTGGCCGTGAGGGTTAAGAAACGGAGCTGCAGACAACCCCGGAGCACTTCAGCCCGCAGATAAAGCTGTCATTTACCGAGGCAGCCGGCCCACACAGCGCAGCCCACACAGGCTTTTTATCAAAGTGCCGCTTTGCACTTTAAGGACTGCGCCGGTGCTTTTTCATTGTTGACACTCATTTGCTACAAATCACGGCTGCATTTTCCGTCACCTTCCAGACAGCCCTCGGGTTTCGGCTCATTCTGGCAGCTGGGAAAAATCAACTTGCAGAATCTTTGATGTGAGAACGTGGAAACCGTCTGCACTTGTGTTTTTAAGTGGCAGTTTGGATTTGGCAACAATGTTGCCCGAACGTGCGAGTTTCTTCTGAATGAAGATTAACAATCATAGACGTTGTTGTTCAGAAAATGCAAAAGACTGCCCATCGGAGGCGTTCTGTACATTGATTCAGCATTGGTCTTGACATTGTGTATTCATGTATTCTCCAAAGCAGTGATGTAAATACTCTCAGGTACAAGCAAAAGGCACAGAGCACATTGCTCATTATTAACAGTTGATCATAAATTTGCAACCAATTTACATTTCCAATAAGTCCCACAGCATTGCAGTTTCACAGGACACTGACTTACAAAAAGGATGGGTTATTATACACATTACATTCATTTGAAAAGGGAATTACAGCCAGCAGATTATTCCTCATTCTTCTTAAAGGGACAGCGCTCTGTGCTTTTCACAGTAGCAGATCTTGAAATTATCATTAAGAACAGAGCAATATACACATATCAAGTGTTAAAGATATGAATATTTCAATACGTTTGCTTTTTATTCATCTCCTTTTCAGAACTGTACCGTGTACAACAACTCGGTGATGGTGTGCCTGGCTCCGTCGGTGGCAGACTCGGACCTGGGCTTTTCTGAAACTGGCACGGGCCCAGACGAGATCGGGTTCTACATGGATAACGTCAACGCTCTGGTGGTGGTCAATGAGACGTTCAGCTACTATCCCGACCCCGTGTTCGAACCACTGAGTCCATCTGGTGTGCTGGAGCTCAAACCCACATCGCCACTAATTCTCAAGGTTAGAACGGCACAAAAAGTTTTTTTTTTTTCATTCTATTCACCTCTCTTTACCTGCCTGTGCCTTTCCCCTTCATTTTTTTTTTTTTATCAGTGTGGGGATCGGAGGTTTTTATCTGGCAAACAGATTTGGCTAGTACTTATCTAGGCTTTGTACAGGCTTTGTGAACACTTTTTAACTTGTCAGGGAAATGTTCTCGTCTGCAGTGGTGAAGATGAAGAGATTCAAATGCAAAAATTCCCGTGCTTTCACACAGCTTGTGGAGTGAGGGGGGGTGGCAAGGCCTCAGACTCCCACACAGCTCGGATGTAAAGTTTTTCTATCGTTTTTAAAGCTTTCTGAAAGCTTTTGTGTGCTGCTTCTTTCGTCCACAACACGGCTCATTTTTAGACGTTGTGAATGTGTTTCGGCTATGCTATTAATTCATGACACAAATGCCCAGTTTTTCATTCATAACCGCAGATTTATGGCCGCGAGCTCGCATTAGCGGGTGAGCGTTTCTTTCTGCTGGGCTTTTCTACTCTCAGCTCGCCGTAAACTTCCGTTAATGGACGCGACTTGTCACAACCAGACGCATTACCTGTAGGAAATGTTGACCCCTTGAGTTAGTCGCTACCTTCAACTTCCTCCTGTGTTTAGCCTCCAGCGGCGTGGCCTAAAAAAGCACAAACCCCCACAGTGAACGCCACGCGAGGGAAGGCAAAGATAGTCGTTTAAGAAATGTGACAAAAGAAAAAAAAGCAGATGAAACTCTGCATGCCAGCAAATGTGGGTTTCAGAAGACGGCTGTCAAAGAGCTGAACAACTTTGCACAACAGAAAGTCTAAAAACGAGTTTAACCTTTGTTAAACTTTTGTTTTTTCTCTGCTGGGTTTTAGTACCTGGGGTGTTTGTTTTATAGATACATGATGAGATATCACACTTTATACATATTATATAGCACTTGATGACCACATAAAGTAGAAAAGGCCCCCAAAGAAAGTGTGAATCAAACATAATTTAGTTTTTTGTGGGTCTGTGAAATAAAAGTTTTTGTGACATGTATGCTGGTTACATCCTGGCAAAAATGCATGATTACCTCTTTTAATCTGTTTAGCCAAAAGGATAAAGGGTTGGGTTAGGGTTGGGGTTAAAAAGGATAAAAAAGCTTAAAATTGTTATTCTTTTCAAAAGATTTTTATCAGTTGCAATGATAGAACACAACAAAAAGTGCTACAGGTTTATTAAGCGTTGGTACTTGGATGCACTTTCTTCCAAGGTTTTCTCGCTTTCGGTTGACCACAACAGACCCAAACATACAGAAAATATGTTTTATTAATAACTGAGAGGTCTACTTCGATTGAGATGTGCCCACAAACTCGCAGGGTTTGTTTTAAAATACCATAAAAGAAAGTCTCTGGAGTGTTAAAAACATTTGGAGGAGAAAAAAAAAAAAAAAAAAAACTTTCCAATTCATAAATGAAAGCTGAAAGCAAATGTTCACACCGTCCAAGGCCAATTTCTGTCCTTCAGTAAGTAACGGCGAGTTCTCTGAATGCCTTCCTCCTCCACAGCCTCCAGCCCTCTTAAATAACAGTCTTTTCAATTTGTGTAATTAATTTTCTGTGCTTGAAGGGCAGCGTGCAAGTACACAGGCCTACAGTCCAACAGATTTGGATTATACCGGTTTTTCTCGTTCGTTAACAGCGATTGGACATAAGTATGAGGAATTAATTGGCAATTTCAGAGATTTCTGTGTGGGTGGCATTGTATTCTCCCACTGAGCTCACCTGGAATGTTTGCCCATTTTAGTCATGAGCTGGGGTCTTATTTAGGTTTTTGTGGACTTTGGTTTTTGGATTTGGTTTGTATGTATTACCTGCACTGTCACTAGTTTGAGTTCCATGTATTTTTTTTGTCTTTTTGTGCTTTTTATTTCTTCGTTCCCTGTTTTTTGGCCCCTCGTTTGCATCCCTACCGCCCTCCTAGTTGTGAACACACTTCAGAGAGGAATCAGATGTATGTGCAACCATTGTTAAACATGGTTGGTCAGCTCAAGCTGCAACATTGGAAAACAACTTCTGAAGGAAAGAACTGACTGGAATAAACGGGAGATTAGTCTCTGAAAAATTAGCAAAGATGGTGTAAACAAAATTTCTCAAGTGCACATCTCAGTCATTTAGCCGCTCGCCGTTCGCGGGCCATTAAAGAGACACTGCCACAATACAGAGACAATTAAAAATCCATTTCTTTTAGATCGGTGACACGTTCACGCGCCGCATTTGCATCGAATCCAAAGTTCAGTGCTTTTATCTCTCTCAGATAGACCCAGAATGGCCTGGACTATCTCTTTTGTTATCAAACGGCGTCACGCTTCTTATTTCCGTGAAGAGATGGAAGGCGGCATAACCGCTGTAATTTATTTCTTAAAAGATAATTTATTTATTAAAGGGGCCTGGCGGTAATTGACAAATCTCCTGCTTGGCTTGTTGGGGGGGGGGGAACTGCTTACCCGGTGGAAGCGCTGATGAGATGGACAAAAATGCAATTTGGTGGGATGTGATGGTGGGGGTAGAGCTTCTCAGATGCGCGCACCGTGCCCCCCCCGCCACACAATTAATTTCTCATTTGGATTTTTTCCTGAGATGTGTGCAGAACGGAGAAGGGTAAAAACAAAGATCCCGGAGTTTAGCGAGCATTTTGGAGAGCGTTTTTCCCCGCGTGAGGCCTCCCGCCCGGCGTTTTTATGCAGCTCCACTGCATGTGTGTGTGTGTGTGTGTGTGTTTGTGTGCGACGGAATGGGATGCATGTTTACGGGGGTTGCGGAGCAGGGGCCTGGCGGAGGCGGCCTGCGGAGACGATGGATTGCAAAACGGAGTCTGTCTCAGCGTCCTACTGTTAAAACCAGCGGGAGACGTGGAAGTTATCTACTCGCTCTCTTTCTAACTCACCGGCTCTGATTTTTGTGTTCGTACTCATTCCGGGCTGCCCCCGTTCGTCTGTCTTTTACCTCTCTGGTGTTTTATCTACCCTTTCCTCTCCCCTGCCCTCCTGATGTTTTCCATCCGCCTTGTTTTCTTTGCGTTTGTCCCCCCCTTTAATGCATTTTCGTCTTCTTCCTTTCGCATGGATTCTCTCTTTTCACACCATTAGCCACCCCTTATCCACTGTTTGCCTTTATTCACCAGCAGTCACTTGTTGTTTTCTGTTTCTACTCCTTTCTTCGTTTAGAATTTTCTGCCAACTTTGTCAAAAAAAAAAAGTCATTGTAGTTATTTACTTTCCAAAAACTGAGCTACCGAGCCAAATGATTTGATTACATGATCTTCAGCAAGTCTGTCCACCTCTATAAAAGCAGTAATTTGTCCATTTTACTGGTCTGGTTCATCCGAGTGTGTGTTAACACTGTGTCAAGGAGAAAAATGAAGGGGGAAACATGTCACTTTGGCCACAGTATTTGCCCTTACGCCTCATTTCCATGCAGGGACACAAAGAGAAAGAGGATGAAGCCATTTTCAAACAATATTGGGTCCATAATTCTGCAGCTGGGGGGGATTATTCACAGTAGGAACACATGAAAGACAACAGGCCAGCTCTGAATAATTGCACATAGCCAAAAGCTACATCCGGCTGGTTTAGGAGGGCTGCAGGTTGAAGGTTTGAGCCTCGTCTGTGTTAAAAGAACGAGGCAGCGTTATTTAGGTTTGCTAAGCTGCTTCTGGACAAAGCTCGAAAACGCACAGCTGCACATTTGGAGGAAAGCAAACACAACCCGTCAACACAAACGCCTGATACCAACTGTCTGAACTGTGGAGGAGGGCTGGTAAATTTGGGCTTGAACAGCAATTTTAAGCATGAGTTGGAAAAAAAGACAAGAAACTAATTATAATCCAGATAATAAAGCTTTACTGTTTTGTTTTTTTTTGCCAAAGGAGGTTCCAATTTGTAAATCCTCATATTTACAAGTGTTTTGCCCCCAGCACATTTTCTTATTGGCCTATTTTTGGGTACACTCAAATAAAAAAACACTAAACTGATGCCTCATTCTCCGATTTTTTATGCATATATTTATTTTTTGCAAATCAGAGAAGGCTGTGCCTGTCATGTGGGTGTCATGAAGAGTGTTGGTGCTAATCCAGATTTAGCTAGACTATATGTCATGAAAGAAACTGTGCTCATCAGCAATGTGAGATAAATCAAGTGAATTTTTTCCGTCATTTTCCTCTCGAAGTTACTTCTGCTGACTCCTGTAGACCTCCAAAATGAATTACTTTAATTAAACAATTAAAGTTGGGTAACCCTAAGTGACGAGACCCTTCAATATAAACGTCGACATTGTAGGAATCCTGCTTGCTTTCGACTTTTATACCAGCTCAGAGCAGTAGAGAATATGTTAATCCATGTCTGAAAATAGCCCCCCCATCTACAATAACCAGCTGTGGGAGAAAAGTGCTGATTTCCCCCTTTTTTACAAAAAAAATTATATTGAATATATTTGACCTCTTTAAATATTGTCTTCTCTGGGGCCTGTTAATATGGAGAGTCTTATCCTTCAAAGGAGTTTCAAATGAGGGATTTCATTGTCACTGACTCGTTTTCCTCTCTTCATTTAAAAAAAAAAAAAAAAAACTGATTTGCATCAAAGAATCGTGTCATTAGTGGAAAAAATATTAGCCATTATGAACGAGTTGGTTGTTAGCCAGATGAAGGGGGTTACAGATGGAAGCCGTTTTAAAAAGAAGAGCCACTGGTGATGCCTCGCTCGCTTTGTGGTCCGATAATAGACTTAATCACAGCGAATTTGTCCAGCTTTGGCCGCTGTTCTCTTTGAAAAATGCATACTGCGGGCTTCATCTCAGAACTTTTTGTCTCCGTCTGTGTTTTAGGGCCGGAACCTGATCCCCGCGGCCCCGGGGAACAATCGGCTGAACTACACGGTGCTGATTGGAGAGACTCCCTGCGTCCTCACCCTGTCGGAGAGCCAGCTGCTGTGTGAATGGCCCAACCTCACCGGACAGCACAAAGTCACGGTCAGACCATCCCTGCCCTCTTCATCTGCCCGCCTCTTCATCTGCCCGCGTCGCTCCACTCTGTTGTCGCCTCTTTGATTGGCCAAATGTTGCAGTTACCCGAAATGAAAGGCGTGAAAACTAACTTAACCGTTGTACTCGGGGCTTAAGCCTCTCCTGGTTGACATCTGCCTTTCTTAATTTCTTCCCGGTACAATTACTGTGTAAGTTCTCACTCCTAAAGATTTATTCAATGGGAAATTGTTCAAGAAAAATTACAACATTGCCTTTAAAAAAAAAAAAAAAACTTATATTAACAAATCTACTTGACGACAGGTCCATCACAGGGCTACGCAGAGAAGAGTGACCAGGCGTGCACACACACACACGCACACACACACACACACACACACACACACACACACACACACACACACACACACACACACACACACACACACACATATACGCCTACAAGGAATTTTGAGTCATCAATTAACCCGGCATTCGCGTTTCTGTGGGACTGTGGGAGGCAATCAATCAATCAATGTTTATTTATATAGCACTTTACAACAAGGAGAACTTTACAATTGACTTTACTTATCGAACTTTACAAAAAGGCAGCCGGAGCACCCAGAGGGAACCCACACAGACACGGCCGGAACATGTTTTTCGTAACAAACGTTCAGGAAAATATTCTAGTCCAACTGTCTGGAACTGGCGTTGCCCCTCTCTTTTTTTTGTTTTTTTTTGTTAACCGATTCAGAATATGTTCTATCCGGTTTTCCTACCAAGGCCGTTGTTAAATGTGTGATGCTTGATCAACATGTGGGTTCTCACAGGCTAACGGGCTTCGCTAACCGTTTTTTTTTTCTTTCTTCAGAAAATCGAGCCTTGATAAATGTCTCTACTTTGAAAATGTCAGCCGCCGTGCTGTTAGCAATTAGTCAAATCCATTAGTGGGATAAAGGAAATCATTCGCTTTTTCGTATGATATCTTCAACTTGACCAGGATGAACTGTGAGGCAGAGAAGGGGTTGTTTTACATCTTCCTTTTGGGCCTTCTAGTGTTAATCCGCCGAGGTGTTTTTACTCCAGCTGCAGGTGCTGCTGCTTGTAGATGTGAGAGTCCCTCGGTGCCCTTTCAGCTTCCCTCCATCTTTTATGAGCTCAGCTTAACCGCCATGGTTTTCCTGTTTAAGTATAATGGGTCTAACCGTCAGTAAATGGAATGGAGATCACACGTGTGAGCTGTGATAACACCAAAAATATCCAAAGCCTGTTTAAGGAAGCCGGGCGTTGGTATCCTTCTCATTTGAGTCAGTTATTGGAGGATTCAGGGGAGCCTTCTGTAGGTTCTTTTGACTAAGTAAGTGCTTTTCCCGGCACGACAAGTTCAAATAATGATTATCAAACATTTTGAAAAGTTAATTTTGACGATTATCAGCCTGTTGCACAACAAAGATCAACAGGTAATTTATTTTGGAGCTTCATTAAAGGGAAAAGTGTAATCCCAAATGCATCTATGTGTCTATGAGCATATCTTTACACATACACGTATCCAAATTTCACCTGAGGAAACAGTCAAGGGGGCGGCACGGTGGTGTGGTGGTTAGCACTGTCACCTCCCAGCAAGAGGGTTCTGGGTTCGAATCCCGGGGGAACCAGGGCCTTTCTGGGTGGAGTTTGCATGTTCTCCCTGTGTCTGCGTGGGTTCTCTCCGGGTTCTCCGGCTTCCTCCCACAGTCCAAAAACCTGCATGTTAGGCTGATTGGAGATTGGGGAAATTGCCCTTAGGAGTAAGTGTGAGTGTGAGTGGTTGTTGGTCCTTGTGTGTCTCTGTGTGTGGCCCTGCGATGGACTGGCGGACCGTCCAGGGTGTACCCTGCCTCTCGCCCGTTGACCACTGGGATAGGCTCCAGTTCCCCCCGCGACCCCATCAGGGAATAAGCGGTATTGATAATGGATGGATGGATGGAACAGTCAAGGCTGCCCCGCTTCTTCCTGAACTTGTCCATCGTGCTGAGCTGTCAGCATCCCCGATTCGCTCCGACCACGACAGATCCTCGAACTCACAGAGCATCTGAACAGAGGAAAAAGGTCGAGCCACATCCGGCAGGCGCCGACTTTATTCGGTTTACGCACTTCAGTTCGTCTAACCATCCCAACAGAGCATCCACTCACTCAACCGTCCACGCCTCCTCGTGCACACCGCTTTAAACTTATTATCGGTGTCCTTCCACAGTCATTTCCCCATATCTTTACGACACTCACTCCCTGCTAGCTACAGCCAATAAACCTCGAAAGCCACCGACAGCACGTCGGCGTAATTCGGCGCGATGGCTCTCGACGGAACCGGCCGGCTCCAAGGTGGCTTCTCTCCTGGAGTTTTTTTCTCTCGATTTACCCTGCCTTTTTCTCCCTTTCGAAAATGTCACGTTAAATATCGGAGGGATGCGACGCGTCGGTGGGGGTTCGGAGGAGGAGTCGGCCCTTTTTTTTCGTGCGACAATGGTCGAGGGGAAAAAAAAAAAATAGAGCTGTCTGTTCCTATCTTCTCGCCGTGGTTTGTGGTTTGTGGTTTGCGGGCGTTTGTGTTTCGGGCATCTGGAGAAGGACACATCTGCGGTACGAAAATACTCCCCCCCCGCGCACGGTGACCTACATGCGGGGGGGGGGGGGACCCCCGACGGGCGTGCAGCAGACACAGACACTGGGCCTGAGTACAGTAGGGGGGACGTTGGAAAAGCGTGCTCTGAAAAACGGATGCTCGGCTGTACGTTGGCAGCCGGTTTTCCTCCCTTGAGTCTTTCGAAGAAACTTATTTCTGCGCGCTTCTGGCCTTCAGCTCTTCCAGTTCATCCGCCGCCAAAATAGAGAGGCTTCAAAAAATGTGTCAGCGGCTAAATATTGTTTAAACTCCACAGAATTTAATGTCGGCCGCCCTGATTAACAGTCTTAAGCGTGCTTGTGACAGAGGACCAGGATGTTATTTCACCTACCCAGCGTCTGACAAGCCAGAATCAGGTTTATATCAGACGTTTTGTATTCTTAGAGAGGGTTTGAAACTAGGTAACGGTGGTTTTTTGGGGGGTTTGTGCCAGCCAAGCTTTCTCCTATTTTTCCGAGTGACACTCAATCTTCATTTACACTTGGAAAGAGAGAGCTGTTTTTTTTAATTGCTGCAAAACAAACATATGAGAGCTCATTAGAATTTAAATCAAATGCCCCTCGGCATCTTGTTTCACGCAGAGACAATTTTTACGGAAAATGACACTTTCAAAGCTGTTCTAATTTTGTTATTGAGGGGCCGTTTTTTTTTTACCGAAGGCTCCCCGACACGCCGAGACAGGTGATGCACAGTTATTACTCATAATGCCAGAGGTAGCGTGGATGGAAACCACGCCACGTGAAGCTTATAGGGAGCTTATAGGGTTAATCCTAACCCTAAGTCTGGAGAAATCTTTCAATTGCCAAAAAGCACGAAACAGGTGTGTTTCATTTCTCATAATTATATAAATCTTTTTTCTCATTTCCATCCGATTGCCAGATGGTTTTTATTAAGAGTCACTTAGATATCCACACATGAGATGTGCATTTAGAGTTTAAAAATGAGCAAATGGGAGCTCTCAGCAATGTTGGATTTGCTGTTTTTCTGTCCTCTAAATCTTCCATTGAAGTCCAGTTCTCCTGTCTCCATAAAAAAAAGGTTTTAATGACTTTTTTTTACCCAATTATCAGAATAAAAACAAACATCTGCAACAAAACGGAACAACCTGCAATTATCTCCCCTTCCCCTTTACCAAACACTCCCTCTGTCGCGATGCACAGAACACAGGGTGCCAGGTAGTGTACGTTGCCAGGTAGTGGGCGCAGACGCCCCTTTTATGAAATAGAGAGCGATTGAAAGCAGTTTTGATGTGGTCAGGTTAACATCTGTTGCTTGGCAAGTGGGGAGTAAAAGAATAAGAACTGAGAATGGATACCTTTGCTTGTTACCAACACATGGAAGCCGCTAGCTGCAGAAAGATATGCAAGTTCTATTTAAAGTTCAGCACAATTTCTGTGCACTTCCCATCATGAGACTTCACATCAATCCACTTGCGCTTACGAATCAGACCGTATCCCGCTGTGTGTGTGATTCATTTTGTCTTCAGACATACAGATTGATGCAAACTCTTAATTGAATCAGTTCGAGGAATGGCGCCCCGGCTTCATAATTAGCCCCAAAACTTCCACTTTGAAGAAAAGCAGAGGAAAGTTTTCCATCGATCTCCTCAGTTTCTCTGCAGCCCGTTCATGTTCACATGCATAATTAGCTGCTTCTTGTTGAAAAGCCGTCTAATTGTCTTTACTACTGCAAATTTAATTTGTAGCAATTTACTACATTGATATTGATATAACAGCTCCACTACTTTGTTTTTTCTTTTTTTTCTTTTTTTTTTAATCAGACTTTGTTAATGTCAACATGAAAGTGCTCTTACAAGAACTTTAAAGCTTATAATCACACTTAATTTGAATCGGTTATCAACCCCCTGGAGGAGAGCTTGATTTGATGGATTCCAGTGACACACTGTGCATATGTAAATGTAGTTAGTCGGGAAAAAAAAAAAAAAAAAACTCTACATGTGTTTGACTTTCCATAATTATCACGGCTCCTTAGGGAGAGATTTAAATGCTGGTGATTACTTTGTTTGATTACTTATACCCTGTGTTCGTATGTGTGAACATCCTGTTTCTTTGGTGCACGTGATATCAGCATCCGTGTCGTTCTGTACAACGCTGGTTCGGCCTCGTTCACACGCACATCAGTCACTTTCGGACCTAAATCAGTTAAGGCTGACAGTGAAATATGAGGACATTAACAACAAAACATCCGGGCCCAAATACCGAGCCTTCCGCAGAACCTCTTCGGATACTGCGGCATTCCATAAAACGGAGGCAGTTAACCTGTGAAATCTTCATTATCAAAGCCCCTCTGAAGTCGCTCCCCTAAAGGCCGGAATTGGCAAAACCTTTTCCTACAAGAAATGTTCACAACAGTCAAGGTGATGTAAGTCTCGACAGTATAAGCCCGTCAAAGATCTGACTGTTTAATGTGACTACAGAACAGGTTAAAATTTAATGATCCCCTCTGTAAAAAAAAAAAAAAATTGGGTCAGCCAGCTTCCCTTTCAAACCGGTGGGCTTTTGATCTCTTCAGACCACCTCATCCATTCGCAAAGAGAAATGGCCGCATGTTGTTTAGTTTTTTTTTCTTGGTCTTTTAGAAGTGCTTGAATAATTTCAAACCTGAAAGTCGAACATCATCGCGGAGAGCAGAAGTTAATCTGTGCTAAGCACCCCTCTGATGAATGACTATTTAGCCAAAGTGTGCGAAACATCTGCCTTTTCTTCTCTCCTCATTTTGAAATTGCTCGTGTGTGTGTGTTCAGATCCGTGCCGGAGGATTCGAGTACTCCCCCGGAACCCTTCACATCTACTCCGACAGCTTGCTAACGCTGCCCGCCATCATCGGTATCGGAGGCGGGGGCGGCCTGCTCCTGCTGGTCATCATCGCCGTGCTGATAGCCTACAAAAGGAAGTCCAGGGATGCTGACCGCACCCTGAAACGTCTGCAGCTCCAAATGGACAACCTGGAGTCCAGAGTGGCCCTGGAGTGTAAAGAAGGTAAGCCCCGAAAACTGTGCGGCCATTTTGTGGAAATGAGAGAAACGCAAACAGGTAGTCTTAGCTGGTCTGAATCTACTTCTTGAAAATGGTTGTGGTTTTTCTAACCCTATTTTGCTGCCAAAGGGAAAAACTAATTTGTTTAAACTATTGCTGATTCATCATTCAGTTCGCAAGTGTTGCACGTCAGAAAAGGTGTTTAATGAATGGCCTTACAGTTTCAAAATTAGATTTATCCACTGTCAGGTTGAGATTCAGTGCATCAAGAAGAAAACTTGCAGTGTTTACAACAAGAGTAGAGCTAGCTGATGGTCACTAAAAAGACCCACTGTAGACAAATGAAGACACCAATAGGCCACAACATAAAGATAACTGATAGGAGAAGTAACTACCCCTCTGTTTTTGCTGGGAAATGTACTTGCTAACCATTTCAGACCAGTCTCACCCCCGCCAGTGTCAGACTTTGTTTGCAGGACCACATCGCAATCCAGAAAAAAAAAACTACTTTGGAGAGGATCAAAGTGCGAGACAAAACTAGCCCCATAAATTCTTCCCTCCTCCTCTTTGCAGACATCAATTTGTGGTGGTCAATCCAAACGGTCACTAACGACCCGACTGAAGGGCTAAATGACCACAGCTCTTCACCCCTGAAGAGAATAAAATACCCTTGCAAAGCCGCGGCAAGGAATTGGGAATTGAAACGGAGGATCTGCGGAGCTCTCTCAGCCTCCAAACTCTGATGGGACCTGATTACATTCACGGGAAGCGAGCCATCCCACACAGATCGCAAAGTTTAAAGAATCTATTGAGTTATATCTAAGCACCAGAACACTCCAGGACACTCAAACGATCTCTGTGCACAGCCTGGTTAAGGCTCATTTAAAAAAGAAACAAAAAAAGAGGGCTGGCTCTGTATTGATAGAACAAACGTGGTGCACACGTGTTATTTATCATCAATCAATCAATCACTTTATTTTGGTAAATTGTCCACATTAAACACAAGAAACAACAAAAGGTAAAATGATGAGTGTTCGGCCATACGACCAACATCACAGACAGACAGAATCGTGCTTTTGCTCAGGTTTACGTCCAATAAATTGCTTTTAAAAATCCATCACTTGCACTGACACCCATTTCATTTGAGTCTCCAGTAACATATGATGAAAAGGAGCGTTGGTTTACATGATGGGAATTCTGCGCTAGAGGATATGTCTTTGTACTCTTTATCTATTTACACTTGAAAGGTGCGTTTTACCGCGTAAAAATACCATCACGAAGATAGAGATGCATATATAGGCCAGTATTAATGCGAGTGAATCTGCAATCAGTTGCTGTGGGATGATGTGCTCATCATTAACAACAGGATGTCTGCGGGGTGTGTTTACCCAGGCGAAAGCCCGACTGTCAGAGCTGAGTCACTGCGAATAAAAAAAAAAAGACTGTTTCATTTATGAAAATGCAGAGCCGGTACACAATTATACATGCACAAACAACGGGAAATCAGAGCCACTTTATTCTCGGGCGAATTACGATGATTATAGAAATAAAGCCTGATCCAATCAAGCGCCGCTCTGCCTTTTTACTTACAGGTGAAGCCGAAATGACGCACAAATGGCTGACAAATGAGCAGAAAAAAAGTCCCAGTGTAACATACTGCCCGCAGGGTCGCTGTGACGCTATAGATTTTAGGCTCTTTTGGAGTGATGCGCGCCCGCTTTGATTTTGACGGAGCTGTCAAACATGTTATTACACTGTCTGTGCCTCCAACTAAGTTCTTTTTCTCATTCATCGCTGTGAAAAGAGACAGAACGCACAGTGATTGAGGCTAGACAGAACGAAGAGAACTGGTTAAAGAGGTACGACTGATGTGTTGGGACTCATGTCCTATTTCTTTTAGTTTTTTCAATTCTTTTAAAGGAAATCTGCGACAAAAATCATTCTCTTCTGGGTTTTTTTGTATTTTTTCTGCGACTAAAAAGACAGATCATGGTGTGAGTCAACAGAAAAGGGACTGCCCGAACCCTGCAGGACGTGAAGCATGGCCTTATTCCCGCCCCGCCTGCTGCCCGCCCAGCTGTCCGGCGGGGACGGGGGCCGCGCGAGTGGGCGGGGCAGCAGCTGAAGTGGGCGGGGCGCTGTTAGTGTGATCGGGGGGGGTGGACATGCATTCATCCGTGAGAAGCGGGCATCACACCACACACTGAGCGTGGCTACTTAAACATTGCAAAAGACAACTGCTGAGTGGCAAGCCAGAGTCTTTTACTGTGTGTGTGTGTGTGTGTGTGTGTGTTGGGGTTTGTTAAAGGCAACGTAATGCAAGCTGACCACCAAATCAGACTTTTAAAGCTGCTGCTTCTGCTGTCAAAGCCATAAAAGATATCCAGGTTTTCCTCAGAAATAAGGATCTACTCCAGTGTTTCACGTTCGGTTGTTGGTCATTGTGTAGCGTAACACTGCTGTGGTGTGTTGAGAACCACACAAATCCGCATTTCTCGCCCCATTCGTCATCATTCGGGGCTTTGTCGTCGGCAGGGAGACCTCTCGCACGCTGAACCGTGCTCCGGCTGCAGGAGGCAGAAGTGTTCAAAGGCAGCCGAGCTGAAAATTAGAGCCGGGATACATTTTTGTAAAACATCTAATTATTCCAACGCGATATCCTGCAGTTGTTAATTTTGCTTACGATAAAACAGCAGAAGTCAGAACGCATCAAAACGTGAGGCTGCAGACTCAGGCCGACCGGCGTTTTCCTCCCCATCCCCGTCTCCGCGGGTTACCGTCTCGGGGAGGATTTGGGTGGTACGTTTAGGGCCGATCCTGTTTGATCCCTCGTGTTTCCAGTTTTGCACCATTTTTGAAAGGTCACTCATGCTGCTTTCTGGGTGAAATCCACCTATCTGCTCGCCTTCAGGTTGTGCAGTCGGATAATTTCCCACCTCTGCCCACACTAAACTTAGCTTTTGTTTATTTTTTGCTGGTAAAATCCAATTTTAAAATGATATGATCATGAAAAAGGGTATATCCTTGTAGCATTAAAGTACGATTTAATAAGAATTAAAATGCACATGTAAGCATTTGAGATACAGCTCGAAAGATTGGAATATTATAGAATATTATTATTATTTATATCAGACAGTCCTTACTAAACCATGTCTCCTCCAATGTCTCTTTGGCTCCTGTCATCTTCCCTCTCCCTCCTCTGAATTTTGCTCTACTTGTCACTTTCGTCTTTGCCGGTGTCTTCTGTTTTGCTTTTTTCCATCTGTACCTCTGTCGTTACCGCTTATGTTCCAAGTCCTCTGAGTTTCCTCCCCTTCCGTTATAATATCTTTACATCCCGATCACTTCTCCTTTTTCCCCTTCATCTTCTCTTCTTCCGCTTTCTCTCATCTCTCTTGTGAACCAAACAGTCCAATAACAGCTGGGAGAAATTATGCATGAAAACTCATCCGTTGCTCTCTTAATAATTATCCACTCATGCAATTAATTGACTTTCCTTTCCAGGAATATTTTTTTTTTTTTGTCTTGGTTCTGCTTTTTTTCCATCTTGAACTGGCTTTCCTTCTTATTTTTTTATTAATGCTTTGCATATCAATAGCTATAACAGCTTAAAATCACAGCAAAGATACACTTTCCTATTTTGTTTTGCTGTGCCTGAATGTACCAAAGTTTCGTTGACAGCTTAGAGAAAAGAGGACCGGTACTTGCACCTTCATCATAGATATTTTATTATTTTCACAAATAAATGTAAAGCTATTTTACTAATCGATATAGATGCATTATTATCTTATTTTGTTTTCTTTGAGTGATACATTTATATTTTGACTTTCCATCTGTCTCTTTAAATTACTTCTGCTACCATAAACTAAACAAAATTACTTGGTACTGTTTAGAATATCAATTTGGAAATTTTAATTACAGTATACAACATGATATAATGTAATAACACAAAAAAAGGTCAAAAACCCAAAACAGAGGTAAAGCCTGAATTCCAACTTAATGGTGAAAAGATCAATAAAAATAAATCATATTCTTTAACACGAGTACTAAACTGCTAATTCTGGATTTGTTATTGTGATTCACTCTCTTCTCTCTCTTGTTGGCATTATGGTCTTCATTAATTGCCTGTGTGGGCCTCGTTCTTCATCAGCCCTGACCTTTTTCTCTCAGCTCCTCAGCTTTTTTATAAGCTGTTTTATAAGACTCATACACTTTATTTTAAATTATTCTCTGCCAGTTATGTTTGTCTTCTTTCTCAGGAACTTATCAGATTCCTCATCTAACTCGTGGATATTTAGCATAGAGTTCTGTCCCTGGACTTTCTCTTGTGTGCCAATTTTATATTTTTTCTTTAAGTCGGTCACTTTAATTTACCTGACATTATTTCTCTGGATTATAGTTTACTAAAAAACTATCATTTTGCATTAGCTCTGCTGTCATTTGACCAACAAACCCAGATATTACAGCCGGGGCTCATATTTTTGTGTTTTTTTTCTGCAAAATCGCAGTTTAGTATCTTACTAAGAGCATCAGTGCAGTGAGACATGCACAAGCTTGGACAGTAAATAAGTACATTCTCTTCTCTGGATGTCTACTAAGGCCGGAACTGTCCAATTAAATGACTCAGTCATGCTCCAACTGTAGCTTTACATAATTCCCCACTTCTTACAGATAGCCGGATAAATTCCAAACAACATACAGAAGAAAATCTGTTTTGATAGCTCCATTAATCAAAGACTCGCCGGCTCTCTGTTTACTCGAAAGTCGGACATTTTGCTCCTCGTAACTAACAAGAAATGTTAACCGTGGTCAGATTGTGTCATGCTGGTGGGTTTGCTCACTGATTATGGCATTTCCATATAAATTA
The DNA here is from genome assembly GCA_907169785.1 of Menidia menidia. NCBI lineage: Eukaryota > Metazoa > Chordata > Actinopteri > Atheriniformes > Atherinopsidae > Menidia > Menidia menidia. The sequence continues at coordinate 1,281,346 of CAJRST010041110.1, forward strand.
ATTTTCTTCTTGATACAAAATATCCAAATATTGTTGGGACTGAGCCCATTGGAGGAGAGTTTTGGTGAAGAGCTTATTCGGTGGCCTGTTAGCATGGCTTGTTAATTCATGACAGAGCGATGAAACTCATCTAAAGTTTCTTTAACCCATTATTTAAAGAGTTAATACTCTTTGTCTCCGTGTGTGTGTTTCTTCTTTTTCGGTAGCGTTTGCGGAGCTTCAGACAGACATCCACGAGCTGACCCAGGAGTTGGACGGAGCGGGGATTCCCTTCCTGGACTATCGGACCTACGCCATGAGGGTCCTGTTCCCTGGGATTGAGGACCACCCTGTGCTCAAGGAGATGGAGGTACGGGTCAGTACACCATCAACCAAACTTGACACTAAAACAAAAAAGAAAAAAACTAACAATAGACAATGTAGAGGTTGTACTAATCAACTAACATCCGCCCTCAAAATGTACAATCCATGTGTTTTATTTGTTTATTTGTTACTGATAAGAACAGTTTTAATGTTAAAATCACTGGGGAAAAAAAACATTTAGGGAGAAATCTTGTGAAAAATGCACAATGTAGAGAAAAGGGGAAGTTTAGATGACCATCAGAGAGGGAAAATAATATTTAGGGTTACCGGTAAAGTAGCTTGGGGTGTATTACAGCTGAGTGACTAATTGAGCCAGCACACACAGCCACTGCAGAATGGAGCATCTGATTTATAAAGACATTACGCCGCCGAGACCGGGGGAAGTAAAATAAATAGTATGTCTGCATAAACTACTCTCCACCAAAGCTAAAAACCACGGAGCCAAGTTTGTAATCAGCAGTATCATTAAGATGTAGAATCCGGTGCTGCTCCATTGACTTTGATTGGAGCAGTGACTTTTGGAGTCAAGGAATAATTTGTTTGACCTTTTACAGCTTAATTTAATCACTCTAATCCAGAAGTGGATTTATATTCTTAGAACAGAAAAAAAGCCCTCTGGGTGGTCTCACGACTGTCATTGGTGCCTTTTTTTAAATTCATTCTTAGCGATTCATCGTCAGTTTTTTTTTTTTTCTAAATGTAAAGCTCCCTGTGGCTTTCAGGGGAGACTATTAAACTAAAGACTACCGATAATGCAAACTTTGTAAGAATATAGATTAGCTGGGGAGTTTTTCAACAAAAGGAAAAGTAGGCAGAGGACAGTTGATTGGATGTGTTGTACCTCAACAAACTTATATCAGAGTATCCTTTAGCTGGTTCCTTAAAACTTCATCAAGGACAAAAAAAAATAGAGGAATCTTAATCCAGATCAATGGTGAGAGGTCACGACTTCTAAGGGGAAGTTGTTCCACCTCCGGGGAACTTTTCGTCTCCTTGACATTGGTAGAAATCTATCCCTATCTCACCACTGAGTGCTAACACAATATCCCACATCTCTGAGAGTCCTAAGCAGCAATGTAGGGCTTTCTCTTAGTCTACTATGCTCATTTATCTTTAGCAGAACCAGTTGTCGTCCAGATGAATTACCTTACCTCCTCTGTGGCTGCTTTGTGGCGTCCCACAGGGCTCCGTCCTTAGGCCCACTCTGTTGTCTGCTAATATACTTACTCTTGGCTAGCTTCTTCAAAACCATTTGGTACACCGCTGTTTTTGTCCACTGATAACCATCAACTTTGTGGACTTTTGGATGTCACCTATGTTAAAAAAAAAACCTCCAGACCCTCAGACCCAGCTGCTTTGCTAATCTGTGCTTGTCTGTAACATCGGATTCCGGAGCTCGTTCTGTATGGCTTCTCAAATCTTGCCAGTCCTGTTGGAACTAGTCTTGGCTGTCTTTTAAAAAATACACCTCGGGCTGCTGAGAATCTTTAACCAGTGTTTGATTTAACCATAGTTTTTATCAACAGATTCCAGAACTCATAACTTCCAAAAAGCCTAGCATCCATCTGCTCTAAAAAGGCGACTGAATGTCCGGTCAGGTACATTGGATGAAATGATCTCAACAAATAAATGAAAAGGTTTTCATTTTGTCCATTTTTTTTTTTTTCACAGTTGTGGATGTGGTTGTTAAATCAAGCAGTTAGCCTTTGTATTCATAGTGTTCATTCATATTGGAGTGTAGCTGTGTGTATGTTTGTTCGTGTATGATTGTGTTAAAAAGCTTTTCTCTCCTTCTCTTCGTTCACAAGATACACCAATAATTTCAGCGCTTTTTTTTTTTTTCTCAACGTGGCAACAGGGCGTTGTGTTTGGGGATATTTCTCTGCAGTTTAGCTTTTTCTCAATTATCCCCCTGTGCTGCTGCCGGGTGTCTGAGTCTGTGGAGCTGCAAAGCCGCCACATCTTATTTGCTCATGCGAAAAAACACCATCTAAAATATCCCAATTCCTCCATCTTTACTCGGTTCTTGTCAAAACTAGGATGCACTGTACATTTTCAAGATGTATCGCCCGTAAGGGATCAAGATGTCTGGTACAAATGTGATCCCTCCCATGTCTCTAATGCATACGTACACATTCAATTTGAATTTCGTGGAAAGGTTGCTTCCATATTTTATTATCATGTCTAGACTTCTCTTGTTGTATCTCTGTATAATCCTCTGGGAATGGTGGTGTATTTAATGGCCTGGATACACAGGTGCTCCATGCGACTGATCCATGCCCTTAGCTGGACAGTCCCTCCGTGCACACGCCTCATGCACGCACGTCCAAATGTGTGAACGTTCCCCTTTTTTGACCCGGTATCCAAAAAACGAGGCGAAAGCTAAACGCGGTATTCGCATGCATTTCCATCTGTCGCCCCCCCCCCTCCTCCTCCTCATCCATCGTTCTTCCTCGCTCACGCACACGTCACGCTCAGCATCCACCCCCTGGAGGCCCAAGAATCTCATTTAGCACTTTAGAAAAGAGGTCCAGACACTTTATTACGGCGTGCCCAAAAGAGACGGAGAGCGGTAGAGCACAAATAGATGAAAACCACGCGTGAATTTTGGGACGCGGGGAGACAAAAAGGGGGGAGGAGAGACCGAAAACGAGAGGTCGGAGCGGAGCGGCTGGTGTGAAACAGTCAAGAGAGGAAAGATGGAAGGGAGTGAGTGACACGCCGGTCGTCCCTCCGGAGCTTTGGCGTGTTGTTGATAAGTAGTGACAGGTGCCAGCCAGTGGAACAGGCAGGGTGCACCTCTGTCACCCGACTCTGACGCAGACACACACACACACACACACACCCACACACACACACACACACACACATCCGCAGTCCTGTAATGACCCAATGCCTCTTCCCGCTCCACACCCCCCTCTCTCTCGCTCTGACAGAAGGATCTGTGGCACGCTGAGCTGGTTTAGACCACCCCGATTTGACATTTTCTTTAAAAAAAGTCCCTAAAAACAGAAGCAAATCCGGAGGTCAGCATCGCTTTTTAAAGAAAAACTCCGATCACAACAGAGAGAATGAGTTTGGATTATTTATGTCGAAAGGAAACAATGCAGTCAAACGGCCAGCATTTAGGGGTTTGGGGTTTGGGGTTTGAAACCCTGGGGGTTTAAAGGTGGGATTTCTAGACTTGTTTTGGTCTTTTGGATGGTGTCTCTTCAGGTTTACAAAACGCACCGCATTACCTTCTTAGAAAGGTTGGAAACTTGGAATTTTTTTTCACCGAGCCAATATCAGATAGGCAGAGATTTGTGTCTCCTGCCGTGGAGCCTTTAGACTCAAAGTGCATCATTGTGAAAACGTGGGAAGGAAAACAGCTTTGTGTTGACTTGTCCTTCCAGTAACTTTGGCTTATCTGGAGGATCCGGGGACTGCAAATAAACCCGGTAAAATCTGCAATCTCCAGACAAGGCAAACGCCGAATGTCATCATGTTTCCTTTCTTCACCTTTCTTCAGGTCCAGGCCAACGTGGAGAAGGCCCTCACCCTGTTCGGCCAGCTGCTGACCAAGAAGCACTTCCTACTGACGTTCATTCGAACCCTGGAGGCACAGAGGTCCCTGCTACTTTGTTTCACTTCTACATCCGTTATCAACGTCTATTTGTTCTACAGATGAGCGGCAATTTTGCATATTTAAACACGTCTCACACTTGGTAATACCATTCAGGCAAAATGAGCCACTTGCCACGAGGAAACAACCTTTTATTACCGTCTTGATAAAGAGGCAACTATAACAGACAGTTACAATTAACATCTTAATGTGCAGTAAATGATTTAACTAAAGTGTTTATAGCACAATGAATTTAGATATCCATTTATCAAGCACAACGTCGTTAATGTTTAATACAATCACGGAGATTTATCGGCGCGCGTGCAAGAGGAGGAAGCTTCATCAAGACTCAGCAAAAGCCCGGCATGGCATTTGTAAAGTATGATGTTGGCATTTTTTCTCATGTTTCAATGTGTCTTTGCAGGTCGTTCTCTATGAGGGATCGAGGCAACGTTGCGTCTCTGATCATGACGGCCCTACAGGGGGAGATGGAGTACGCAACCGGGGTCCTGAAGCAGCTGCTCTCCGACTTGATAGACAGAAACTTGGAGAGCAAAAACCATCCCAAGCTGCTGCTGAGGAGGTGAGGAGCAGAGGATCGAATGAATTAGCTCACAACGTAAAGCGTTACGCAGCATTTTGCAGAATGTATGTGAAACTGTTTGTTTCCTTTGAGTTTGTATTGCTTGTATGTGTTTTTTTTCGGCTTTTGTGTGTCTTTTTTTCATTCTTTTGAGCATTTTACACATAAGTTCTTTTAACTCGACACCTCAATGAATGTATTCAAATGTGGCAACAAAAATTATCGAATTAATTTTCCAGGGAAGGGGAAGATTAGCTTAATAACAGTCTTGCCAGCATTGTTTGAAGATGAAAACTTACATTTTGAGAAAGCAGAAAACAGGCACTGTGGGAATTGTGTATTTTTAATGCACATTTAGTCACAGTTGGCTTCTCTACTGATGATAAAAAACAAATTTAATATCAAAACTTCTTTTCTTTAGTTCACTGAACTTGAAGCAATTAATTTTTGCACATTATCACCAACTTTAAGCAAATTAATAGTCTTTATTTTTACATTTTTTCTTCTCATACTTTGATGTGAAAATCACCAAGAATAAATCAGCATGATGTAACAAAACAATCATCCAATCCATATTTCAAATATATTTATTGCTCAGAAGCTTTGAATAGTCTTAAGAGGTATTTGATCTCAGTCAGTCTGAAACTACAAGCAAGTTTTCTTTGATTTTTGTCCTATCTGTGCTTAACATTTCAGGCTCCCCTTAATCTGCTAGTTAATTGAATATGAAAAATTAAAGTTCTTATTTAAACACAAGTTGAAATTGGAACTCTCTGGTTGGGGTAGATCAGTGGGGCAAAAGGTCAGAGTTAAGAGAGGGACACTTGATTAGGATTTAATTAAACAGGTCTTTTATGCTTTCTCTTTTATGCTTTGTGAAAAAGTGTCACATGACATTGCGCAGAGCTCCCCAAAATAGCCAGAGTCCGGTCATCATAATACTCAAAAGAGATTATGGAGGAAATGTATGGGAAATGTAAAAGAAATTATGGACTTAAGTGATGTTGTGTTTTAATAACTGTTGTTTTTTGTCTGCTTTTCTCCTGTAAGAACGGAGTCTGTTGCTGAAAAGATGCTGACCAACTGGTTCACGTTCCTCTTGTACAAGTTCCTCAAGGTGAGACTTGAGTTTAGTTCAGTTTCTTTCATTATTCTTTTTTATTCTTCGAAGCACATTATCATACTGACTGTCTAAGCCAAATAGGAAGCTGCTGGGGGGGGGGTAAATTGCCTAAAATCATGACTTAAAATGTAAAATGATCACATTTTTGTAATTATGCATTAAATGCAGCAACATTACAGTCTCTACATGCAAAACTGGGTGTATTTTTCTATACCTTAGACACAAATACAAAGCATTTCTACTTTATTTATAGCTTCTATTCGTAGTCCACAGTGTAGGAATCTACATCTCTCAACGTTTAACCAGAGCCACCTTTGCATACTTGTGCAAATGCCAGTGTGCAATTTGGGCGGCTTTAATGAAGCCGGCGATGGGGGGGGGGGGGGGATTTGGTAAATTTTGTGGACAAGCGAGCGTCGAAGCTGTAAACTGAAGCGAAGGCGTAGCGCGGTGATGTATGCTCTCTCTCTCTCGTTAGCAGCTGCCCACCTAATTGGCCCCGATGCTAACAAGCTTTTTATAAAGCGTACGCTGGCGGAACGGCGTGTGTGTGTGTGTGTGTGTGTGTGTAAGGGGGGGGGAGGGACTGGAAGAGGTTAGAGGTGTGTGTCAGCAGGGGCGGCGAGAGGGAAGATGAATAGAGGAGGGCATCATAATTAGGAGTTAGGGGGAAAGAGAGGAGGGGCGCAGGGCAGGTGAGGTGGCTGTAAAAATAGGACGGAGAAGGAAGGAAGGAAGCAGGGGGAGGATTCAGGTGGGGACGCTGGATAAAAAGGTGGTAGAAAAAGCTCATCTTTAAAAGGGATTAGAAGGTGCAAATTGAGGCAAAATAGGAGAAAGGTGTTATAAAAAAAAGCAAAGAAAACAACACCTTGGGATAAAAAAAAGGGCCGTAGATGCAACAGTTTTCTCGAAGATCCTTTATTTGAAATGGAGGATTTCATTAAATGTGCTTAAAACGGCGATATTTGATGGAAATTATGGTTAAATATTAAGATAATAACCAACACCTTGGGATAAAAAAAAGGGCCGTAGATGCAACAGTTTCCTCACAGATCCTTTATTTGAAAATGAGGATTTCATTAAAGGTGCTTAAAACGAACATATTTGATGGAAATTATGGTTAAATATTAAGATAATAATTAATAAGAATGCACTGGCTGCTTCAACTTATGACAGTCAGCCTGATGGTCCGTGAAAGAAACCTAAAACCAAACACGAGGGTCTCATAGCATAGACTTCTGTGTCTGAGTCGTTTGATTGATATCCATCAAACCTTTCAAGCTGTAAGACAAACGGTTCTTCCTCTCCTTGTTAACTTTACTCTGTACACAACACAAGGAGCCTGTTGTTATTCCACAGTTTCTCCCCGCGGCTGCTCTCCTGGCAGGTCTGTTGCGATATTGCGCTCGAACGCATCAAAGAGGCATCGGTGTTAACTCCGAGTGTAATGAGTTAATGCCAAAAAGAGGCAAAGTCGACATTGAGGGGGGTGACATTACAGGGCAAAAAGAAGGAAGATAACCGTGCGGGCGAGAGAAAAGCAGCAGATTGGTAGTGTCCTTAAAGGTGAGACTGATGAATGATGAATCCGTTGTTCTCACCTCATAAGTCTGCAGCTCACACAGGCTCACGGGGTCTGAAGTGTTTCCCCCAAAGCCGCACACAGTCGATCATTAAACTCCGGTCAGGACGAGTATCGGCCCTGATGTGTCCTCTCTCTCTCTCCCTTTTCCTGGGGCCCCAGCGATGACTAATGACACTATTGATTGACAAGTGTCTTGGGTGGGAGGTGGGAAAAATACTTACAGCATAACATCTGTGTCCACTCACAGAAGCTCAAATGTTAAAGAGGGGCCGAGCAGATTTTTTGCAAGAAATGCCTTCACGTTTAAAGCATGACATGGAGACCAACGGCTGCCATGTTAAAATATCCTTCATCTTCGTCATTCATGCAGAATATTCCCTATTTACGTCACTCTTTTGGGGAGTGGGAACTGGAAGGAAAATACTGGAGAATTAAGGGTAGAGCCATAGGTTGTGATTTTCCTTTTATTTCTATGCTTTTCTGCTCTCAGCTCTGCGAGCAAAGGGATCCACTTAAGGTCTCTGCTCTTCGCGTGGAACTGTTAAAGCTTTCTTGTGTGCTTTCTGGCTCTCCTGTGATCCAAAAAACACACACTGAAGTGGTCTTGTTTAGAGAGGTTTTATGCAAATCGGATCATCTGAAAGGCTGAGTATTTAGCACGTCAACTGGAAAAGTTGTTGACTAGAGAATTCGACTTATGTGTGTTTTGATGCTTTTCAACTTTTTTTTTAGTCGTGGTGGATTGAGTTTTTACTCGATCCTGTAGAAAAGATCCAAGAATCTAGACACTAGGCTTGTACTGAACATATCTCTGATATGTTTCTGCTTTCTTCCACACCAGGAGTGTGCCGGGGAGCCTCTGTTCATGCTGTACTGTGCCATCAAGCAGCAGATGGAGAAGGGACCCATTGACGCCATCACGGGAGAAGCCCGCTACTCCCTCAGTGAGGACAAGCTCATCAGGCAGCAGATTGACTACAAGACACTGGTCAGTCAACCCACTTGGTCTGAGGGCCCGTCTCTTTTGAGATTGGTGAGATTTTTAAGCTCTCGGGATGTGGACAAGTGGTTCTTTGATTAGTCGGGGGTCTTTGGCTTTGAGCGTTTATTCGCTACTCAGAGCTAAACGTGTTGTCTTTTCAAACAAACAAAACACTTCAAGTTTGGATAGGGTCTGCACACAGGTGTGAATGCTGAGTTATTATCCGTTCAGCCACCTGAACGGAATAGGAGAAAGTGCATTGTGTAAAAAAGAAACAATCATTCAGCCATGTTAACCAGTTGGCTAAATCTGTGATTTATCGATAATGCTTCTGGTCTGTTCACGTCCCCCCTTTGGTTTTCCACCTGTCCTCCCGCCAGACGCTGCACTGTGTGAACCCGGAGAACGAAAACGCTGCCGAGGTGACGGTCAAGTGTCTGAACTGCGACACCATCACTCAGGTCAAAGAGAAGCTGTTGGACGCCGTGTACAAAGGAAGCCCCTATTCACAGCGGTCAAAGGCTTCTGACATGGACCTCGGTAAGAAGTGCAGCTCCAAACTCTTTGATATTAGCCTTATTCAAACTAAGTACGCACATATCAAAACACCCAATATCACTTTGTTTTAGCCTGAACATTCCCGAATCATATGTTTATCTGTACTTTCAAATGGATGAGAAATGATTATGTTTTATGTTAAAAAGTACATTTCTTAAGATGAGTTTTGGTTTTGCCTTTAAAGTGTTTGAATCGTGAGCCCTGGGTTTGATTCTGGGTTTTGATTTTTCATGGGGGCGTGAAGTGGCAAAACTGGATCTGATTTTAACTGAGACGTCACGAAGGTGGCGAGGGGGAAAAACAAAAGCATCTTTTCCTCCAAGCGTTCTGCGCGCTGTCAACACTGAACTTCGTATGTTATCTTTGTAAAAGAGCCGCTGCCAAAATGAGCGAGCGAGCATCTGGTGTGGACGTTCTGTTCCGGGATAAGCCCCGCGGCCCACGAAACAGTGCTAAGAATAAAGACGTGAACCTTTAGGGGTTAACTGACACAGTGTCTCTGAGACCCTCCACCCTGTTTTCGCAGAATGGCGCCAGGGTCGCATGGCCAGAATCATCCTCCAGGACGAAGACGTCACGACTAAGATCGACAACGACTGGAAGAGACTCAACACACTGGCTCACTATCAGGTATCCCGACACAGAAGACGCTAACGCCGTTGGATAAGAAGGCGCTAGAGCACAGACAGAACGCCTCGTTTCTTTTCTTCTCTCTGTCCTCCTCAGGTAACGGACGGCTCGGTGATCGCCCTGGTGCCCAAGCAGAACTCGGCCTACAACATCTCCAACTCCTCCACCTTCACAAAGAGCCTCAGCAGATACGGTGCGGCTGCCGTTTAAATCACGTTGTCACCGATTCTGCCCCCGCCACCCCGCCCTCCAGCTCTCTTTCATTCTCTCTTTGTTTGTCAGGAGCGTGATTGGGCCCCCTATTTTTTTTTCTACTTTCCCCCCACACCTCCCTCTGAGTAAATGGCAATCCTTTTTATCCATTGCACATCAGCCCAGACCAAGGCTATTCTGGGGCCATTTCCAAAGCAGTCCATAAATGACAGGTATTAAAGCAGACACCTCCATCTCTGGCTGACAGGGTGAAAGAGACGAGAAGGACCTCGAGCAGTCACAAAAGATACAGACACATTACGGCATTCTCCACTTTCGAAATCTAATTATTTACAGAGTGAATTATGTTAAAAAAGCTGACTGGATGATTACTTTTCTCATGTATAACTTCTGTCCTTTAACTGCATGACTGAGTGAGATCCTTAGACTGACTACTGTCTGACAGAGTGCTGATACAGTATCAAGTCTGAACCCAGAAAAGAGACCTATGTCTAGGTCTGATTGGTTAGTGGATAGATGAATGTGTTGTGAGGCTGAGCATCTCCACTCTGCACACGGTCAGGCCTTGAAAATGGAGAAGAAAAGCTTTGAGAGCTTCCATACGCACATTTGCATTTTCAGGCCGCTCTGTCTGCGTTTGCGCCTCAGATGTGGCCATAAACATCTCAAAAGAATGGGACACCGTAGCGATCCCCTTGAGACTGAATAATTGCTCGGAACGCTAGAGTCAAAAGTTTAAGGCTGACTTTGAAAACAAGCTAAATCCCGAACACACCCAGGCTAGCAAACGAGAAGTATGAATTATTTTTCTTTCTTTTTTTATCCATAAATCAGCCTTTTTAACTGTGCTGATGCTTAACGTTATGCATTATGATTATTATTTATACCATGAGAGGGTTTCAGGATCTTCAAAACATGGGATGGTGACGGCCAAATGGCAAATTTGAACCCCCCCATGGCAAACCGTGATGGCTCTCAGAATAGTCTATTTTGGGTCTGTTTGTTGTCAAAAGTTCCCCATTTCACACATAAGATCTCACATGCTAATGCCAGGGTATAGAGGAATTGATTAGATCTGCCTGAAGTCACACCGCACAACAGAGACATTTTCGGTTTCCTCAGATATTGATTCCAAAAGCAGGAATGGAAATTGAGACGTCAAACACACCTACACTGTTTGAACACTGGGTTAGTCTAGACAAATGTACTTTGAGAAAATGAAATCTGTAAAATGAGACGCTTCCCTTTCATTCTCAGCGTTAGCTGCACGTGTATCGATAGTGTGCGACTTTCAGCTGTGTTTGTGGGGATGTAGGTGTGTGTGTGTGTGTGTGTGTGTTGAAGTATCTTTGAACGGGCACCCATGGTCATGATGACTTTGGAATCAAAACCACTCACCACTCCTCTTCCTCTCGTCCGCCCTCCTTTCAACAGCCACAAACGCTTTGCAACATGTATTAGCATCTCTTTTTTGTCTCTCTATCGCTTCTGTTCATTCCTGCTTTCCACCCCAGCAGCAACTGTTTCTAACCTGATAATCTTTCCTCCATCAGCTCTGAACTTCCTGGTTCCCTCTTTTTTTTCTCTTCGCTGCTGATTTTGGCTCTATGGCTCTAATCAGCTTTGACACTCCCACAATAAATAATGAAAGATTTCAACCGATGATAGAAAAGAAGGGAAGAGTCGAATTTTGTACTGGAGAAACACAGCGAACTCCATGTTTTTTGTAATTAAACAGCTCTTTCAAACCCCTTTAGAGAGCATGCTGAGGACGGCCAGTAGTCCGGACAGCCTGCGGTCCCGAACACCAATGATCACGCCGGACCTGGAGAGCGGGACCAAACTCTGGCATCTGGTCAAGAACCACGACCACTCGGACCAGAGGGAGGGGGACCGGGGGAGCAAGATGGTGTCCGAGATCTACCTGACCAGACTGCTGGCCACTAAAGTAAGAGAGGCTGCATCTCCATAAAAAAAAAAGACAATCAGTGGAACAAAAACTGAGGCAGTTGAGAGCATCAAAACCCAAACTACAGGAACATTTAGAGTATTTTCAACTCTCCTCTCCTATAAATGTCCTGGATTTAGAGTATTTCACAATAACACAACAGTATTGATGGTGCAATGGAATGCTGCACACACAATACACACAAACACACACCATTATTTTCCCACTGACACATTCTTCCTGCTCTCGTTTTAGCTTTAACTTATATGGTAAATCAAAAGAGGTTCTGGTTCTATCCGGCCTAAGCAGGATAGATTTTCTTACAAGATCAAAGCAAAAGTTTGACTTTTTTTTTTTCAACATTCAAATGATATTTTATTGGGTTCTTTAAAACCTTATTTAAGACTTGTGTAAAAATCCAAAGACGCTTTTGGTCATTTTTATCGAGAAATTAAGAAAATACAAAAGCACACTGAAACTTTTTGGCACGGTCAAGGATAAACTAAAAGAGATACCCCCCCCCCCCCGGGAGTCCTGCTGTACGTGATGACCAGGCCGTCTTTTTTTCCTCCCCCTTCATTGTCTCCCAGCCCCTCAGCTCCTGCCTAATTGTGAAACGGGGAGGAAAATAGAGTAATAGGTAGCGGTTACAAGCAAGGCCTGCTTTTCAATTTCCACTGGTAATAAGAAAAAAAACAGATTAATAAAAGGTGGGGCCAGGGTGTCGAGTGTAGGGGGGGGGGTGCAGATACAGGAGGTGTCAGGAGACAGGTAATTTGTTGAGGGATTGAAGATTCAGCCATGCATGATGGAAAAAAACACAGGCAAATGCAATTGAGAGGCTCATCTTGTCTTTGTCTGTCTCGACTGTCTTTCTGCGGTGGTAAGAAGCGGTGGTAACGCGTGCTTTGCCGGGGAAATGAATGCAAGCTGTATTTGATGTAATTATCGGAGGCAAAAGTGATCTGATTCCAAGGACTGAGGTTATTGTTTGTGATGTCTGCAGAGCTCAGTGGTCAAATAAGTCCGTCTGCACAAACCACCGGCCTGGTCTATTCATATTAAAGACACCCTCCATCATGAGCCTCTCAGTTGCTTTAGATACAAATGGTTTGTGATGACACGCTATATTCGCACAATGCAGTCCGACTGTTCAAATTGCAACACTCCTCCTTCTCTGTGACATTTCATAAAATGCTGTGTTTCGCTTGCAATGGACTGATTTGAGACTAAGGTTTTTATGTAGTTCAGTTAAGGGGTTGTAGGAATATTGAGTGCTAGAAAAGAAAATAATCAACATGTAAATGATGAATGAGAAAATAAAAAAGAACAAAGGTCATTGGAATTATCATAATAAGGACACAAACCTTTTTTTTTTTTTTAAATGTCAGACATGAGTACCCAGCTCATGCTCCTATGTTATCATTTAAGACCTTAATATGTAAAACATCTCTGACATTTAGACCTTTACCGGTGTGTGGGAAAGACATTTAATCCAAAATACTTACACCTTCAAACAGAAAATTATCCTTAAAAATGTCACACGGTCCCGCCACAGTTATTAAAAATGTTCTAAATAACAAGAACCATTTCAACAACAAAAAAAAAGAAGTCCAGTAGGTGTGAATTTAAGCGTTTTGTGTTTTTCTTTTCCACTATCTTTGCCCCGTCAGGGTACGTTACAGAAGTTTGTGGACGACCTGTTTGAGACCATCTTCAGCACGGCTCACAGAGGCAGCGCCCTGCCGCTGGCCATCAAGTACATGTTCGACTTCCTGGACGAGCAGGCTGACAAACACTCCATCACAGACTACGATGTGAGACACACCTGGAAGAGTAACTGGTAAGTCCGAAAAATGGCTCCCTTTTGGCTTGCGAACAACAGTTTTTTCCCAATGGAGCCGGACCTTGATTTCCAGCAAATTTATATTTGAGAAACCATTCAAGAGTCTGTATATTTTCTTAAAGATGACTCGTTAAAATGGCTAATTTGGAGCCCGTTTTGAGTTTATCTGGCTAACAATTATCCGCGTCTCGCTTGCAGCCTCAGATTTTTGTTGCTATCGGGAATCTTTGTCCAGGCAAGCCCGTCGGACTGAATTTTTTTTTATCTTCATTAGTCCACAAGTGTCCGGCGGGCTCCTCTGTGGCCAATTACGGGTAGCCCAGAGGCGTGCTTTAGTGCGTGAACCGAACAGAATGGACAATGGTACTGGAGAGACTGGGTCCAGATCTGCCATCACCTGCTCCTCTATGACAACCTGCCCAGTGATTGCATGCCTGTGTGTTCAGGCTCTTTTCTGCTCTTCCCTCCACGAGGATATTCAAATGGGAACAAAGTAACGGAGTCAATATTATTTATGAAGAACGATGCTAATATTGAACTGTGTGCAGTCGTTGAATCATTATATCTTACAGACATTTCGAAAAAACGACAGCATACATTTTGTGTTTTATTTTAAAAAATGCAGAGTTTCCATAGATTATTTATCTGCGTCTAATTCATTAACTTGTATTTGGGCAATACTCAGAAGAATTAATTATTTTTAAAACTATAATTACAATAATTCCCCGCCGGGCAGCTGCTAAATTTGCCGATTTCAGTGGAGTTTACAGTAGATTTAGAGATTAGTGGCGCCGTTCGATGTAAAAAAAGGATCTGCGATCACTTTGTCCTTCTCAAATCTCTGTTTTCCTTAGCCTTCCTTTGCGGTTTTGGGTGAACGTGATAAAGAACCCCCAGTTTGTGTTCGACATCCACAAGAACAGCATCACGGACGCCTGCCTCTCCGTGGTGGCTCAAACCTTCATGGACTCCTGTTCGACGTCTGAGCACAAACTCGGAAAGGACTCGCCTTCAAATAAGCTCCTGTACGCTAAAGACATCCCCAACTACAAGAACTGGGTGGAGAGGTACGTGCACGTCGAATCCAAGCTACATAAAGTTCAAATGGACCGCTTTAGTAGCGTTGAAGGTAAAAGGCCAACTGCATTCCGCCTGAGCTGCTGGAAGGTGGAGGAAAAATTAGGCTGAGCTGGGAGATTTAAGTTAATTACAGTATTAAACAACTGGGAGATTAGAACAACATTATAGGTTGAACTTTATCTGCTACAGGCATTTAGGCATGAATATATAGTTGAATTAAATCAAAGCAAAGAAAGCATGCTCTGTAATTACCACCGGCTTGCTCTTGGCTTATTAATACAGATTGCAGTCAATTAAGAGTGCAGAAGATATCAGTAAAACCAGTTCCATGTGAACCGTGTTTCCACACAAAGCAAAATCCTTCTGATTCAGTTGTTTCAAAGCACCAGGTTTAGTCAGAAAATACAAGCATCAAATAAAAATGTTGAATCTTCTTCAGTTGCTCGGCGCCAGAAAGTTGAACTCATTTCAAGGGAAGTTGATGCAACTCCAGGTTCTAACTTTCAACTTTTGGGGATTCCGTTGGTCTCCTAGTAGCTTTGCAATGTTGCCTCATGGTGGACTCTTTGTTCAACATGTGGTGATGACTCAGTGAGCACCATTCCTCTCTGTTCTTATCGGATCCAGATGGTAGAAAGCGCGTTAGTCCGTTGTTTGTTTTGCTTGGCTCGTCCATTTCTTCAATATCGAGTGCGGTGAGAGATCACACAGCTGCCCGGGGGCCAGTTCTACTCCACCTCCACATTAATTCTGTCCAGCTGTCCAAAACCCGAAGACGGGGCCCAGCTCCACGCGTTCATCCCGCACTGTAGTTTTTGTCCATCAACCGGTTGACGGTTCGCTCTCGTTATCCAGTCACGAGTAATTAACGTGAAGGTTTGTTGTACACACACACACAGAGAGAACGGATCCACATGAAGTCCTTCCAGAAGGCTTTCAGACACCCCTCATTTCTTTTTGAGCAGCTTCCAAGAACCCTGTCGTTTCATTGTTTAAATGCGTCCTGAACGATGTTTCTCCAGACTTTTGTTTTGTTTATTTAGTCTAACCATTGGCTGGTTTTTCACTCAGGCCCTTGTAGCTACCAATTTTAGAGGAACCTGCTTAATTGTTTTTTAAGCCACTTAACGCTGGCCAGTGAATCATTCATGATCCATTTTGGGGTTTGCATCCTGCCACAAAAGAAGATTGTTAGTTCCTATTTATTTGCTATCATCCAACATAAATTGATAGGCCTAACATCATCCACAGCAATGCTGAAACTGATGTTAGAAAATGGGGGGAAAGACCTTCAGCAAAGGCCTTCCACAAGACAAGAGAGGTTATGATAGATGGAAAAGCTCTCCATGGAAGGTTGGCTGTCAAGAAGCCGTTCTTAAGGAAGGGAAACGGGGAGAAAAAGGCTGAGCTCTGCCAAAGGACACCAGAAGTGGACTCATCTGACAGAGAATAAAGGGCAGCAACATCCAAAAAAAGAGCTTTGTGACGTCCTTCAAGAAGCCTGGAGATCTTCTCCTGAAAACTCCTTACAGAAATGACACACAGCTGCTGGGAGAGGGTTCAGGCTCTGCTGAAGAGCGATAAACCAATTATTTATTTGTACGGTACATAAAAAAGTGACATGTTTTAAAGTACTAAGTAATATTTTTTTAAAAGCTCAAGTTTCTAATTGGACACAAAGCTGGTGAGCGTTTGTAAAAGATTTTTTCTGCTTCCTCTCATTACTAAACATAAAGTTTACATGTGAACTGCTTACTGTAAACTAATGAACCGTTCATTAGAGGGTTTGAATAGATACATCTCCCACATGTGTTCATGTTAATTCCACCTTTACCACTGAATCTGTTAGCTGCTCTAGCAGGAATATCTTTATGTTTTGTGTCTTTGACATTTGTTTCGAGAAGTTCTTGACCCTCCCTTAACACTCCGTCTCCTTCACTCAGTGGTTCCCTCCAGCCTTTGGTGAAAACAGCGAATTTTTGCTCTGCCTCCCCCCTCTAGATATTACTCTGACATCTCCCGCATGCCAGCAATCAGTGATCAGGACATGAGTGCCTACCTAGCGGAGCAGTCCCGCCTGCACCTCAGCCAGTTCAACAGCATGTCGGCGCTGCACGAGATCTACACCTACATCGTCAAGTACAAAGACGAGGTGAGTGTCCCCCCGGATACGCACAGAAAAAGGCCCAAAAAGGGGGGGAACACTGTGATTACTAGACACGCCGCGTCTCCCGCTCCTTTCACTGGTCTGGACTAATGCGATGAGGTCATTTTAATACAATTACACTGATCACCAGCCCGCATCGGAACGGGCTAGAAGGTATTAACGCCATTAGGACGCACATTAAGGCATGAGCTCAGCACATTATGGACCTAATGGAGCTTTGCGCGATTTATGCGATTTTTTCCCTTTTTTTTTTTTTCAAGTAATTTTTTATGCTCTTTTATGAAACACCTTCACATCAAGTCTAACAGCAGCCGCCTGTTGACTCACACACGGAGGCACATTTTCCTGGATGAATAGCGTTATGGTTTGTCTGTCCTGTCAGGTTACCAGGCAACCAGTTAACGTTCGGTCGGTTTAATGTGAAGATAACCAGAGAAACCGTGTTTACTCAACAGATGTGGAACGTGCTCTCATTTGAAAGCTCAAGTTTCAAACTTCCAGGTCCGACATAGTTGAATTTCCTGACCCGATCACATCCTGGACGAATCGAGGGGTTTAAAGGGAGATTCTGGGCTCCCAGTGTCAAAGTCGGACAGCTCTGTTGTTTATTTTCTATAAAAGGGTGCACATGAAACTTTATTCAGACTTTTATCAGGTTTCCTGGATAACCATAAATGGAAACAACCAACACAGAAGTCACTAGGACAGTTTTACACAGAACAGAGTCTTTTTTTTACTATTTTCTCCCCTCTTTGTATGGATTGATTTTAAGAAATCTAATGCATTGTTTGGGCATTACATGTGGATTTTGTGCTAAGCTAGTTCAGTTTTTTTTTCTTTAGCTAAGAACAAAGGTATAAATTCAGTATATTTGCATATAGTGAATTTTCTATTGTGAAAAATGCCCCCTTCCCCCCTAAATTCAAGGCTCAGAGGACCATTCCTCCCCTCTACCCTTCCATACCGGCAGCATGGCCGCGTTGCTTCCTGCTTGCAGCTGGCTCCATCCACACCAACTGCTCCCTGTCATTACGGCCTATTATCCAGATGCAGGCAGCTGTGCGGGGCCTTGTCGCCTCCAACACGTGCCCTGACCTTACACAGAAGCGCACGCACACACACACACACGGCGGCACACACAGAGATGCTATAAACGCGCTAGCGTACACTTACGCATATGCGTGCTGCGATGTTCCTCCTCTTCTTGTTCACGCCACGCCAAATAACAGAAACACACACACACACACGCTCCTGTACACAATCGCACTGGCAATTAACCAGCAATTATACACACATCCCACCGGTCCTCACACCTGCCCCGCTAACCCGGCCCACGCTGTTAGCGTCAGCGTAATTGTAATTGCTAACCGGTAAATAGAAATTAGCATCGGAGCGCTCGTTTTTTTTCTGGCGCGGACGCGAGCGTTTACGGTTTCCGACGCGGCACTGACGGTCCTCCTCCCTCTTCTTCTTCTTCCCCCCCCCCGCAGATCCTGTCGGCGCTCCAGAAGGACGACCAGTCCCGCCGCCAGCGGCTACGCGGCAAGCTAGAACAGGTCATCGACACCATGGCGCTAGCTAGCTGAGGACCGGCCCGTCGCAGAAAACTGTGGCTAAAAGCGACGCGCCTTTTTTTTCCCCTCCACGGCAACCTTCCCCCCCCTCCCGGTGACATTTCGAACCCTCGACGTTTAAAGTCTGTCGGCGCC
Source organism: Menidia menidia (assembly GCA_907169785.1). Classification (NCBI taxonomy): domain Eukaryota; kingdom Metazoa; phylum Chordata; class Actinopteri; order Atheriniformes; family Atherinopsidae; genus Menidia; species Menidia menidia. The sequence goes on from CAJRST010041110.1 coordinate 1,299,740, forward strand.
ACGCTCGGACAAAGCTACGAACCTGCAGCGGCGGGAAAAAAAAAGACTCGGAAGGAAAACGAGCACCCAGCAGCAGCAGCACACTGGAGAGACGGCAGAGTTTGGAACCTGGACCCCCCCCAACCCCCCAACCCTTTCTTTTATTTATCTACGAGACACCGATCATTACACAATCGACCAAATTTAAGCCGCCCTAAAGGGCCTCAGACGCAGATCCAGGACGTTTCATCACGACCATCGAGGTCAGGCAAAACCAGAAAGGAGGAGAAAGCTGGAAATCTCTCCTTCCTCTCCCCAGCTCCACATCCACGAGAGCAAAGGACAGAGCCGTTTTTTTTTGTTTTTTTTCTTTTCTAACCCTGCGTTTCATTTTCTGTCATTGCATTTGGTTCTTTT
>CAJRST010041110.1:1300235-1336085 GCA_907169785.1 Menidia menidia
TTTTCTGTCATTGCATTTGGTTCTTTTTTCTTCCCCGACCTGCATCCTCTCTCCCCCAGTGCTGTGCCACTTGTGTTACTGCTGAATTTGCACAACTAAACCTAAATCAAAAGAGAGAAGAGGATTTATGAGTACATATATATATATATATAAATATATATATATAGATATAGATATATAAATACAACCCTTTGTTTGTAAAACAAATGAAAATTTGAAAAGTTTTCCATTTCAATGTACAAAAGATGCGTTTCAGATAATTTGATATTTCCTAGATGAAAAATAATGAAAACACAAGGAAAAATTTGTCTTGTGCCATGTTTTACTTTGAATGTTGTTTAGTGCAAAGAGACTCCTTTCCGTTAGATAAAATGTGCTATTATAAAAAAAAAAAATGTTGTCATGCATAGTGACTGAGTTTAAAATAGGTAAATGGCAAAAATTCTATATATAACAGACACTTTCTATGTTACATGGGGTTTTCGGGGCCATCGTGTGCTACATCTTTGGCTCTAAATATAGTAAAAAGACAAATGATGTCTGGAAGCCGCCTAGGAGCCAACCAACCTACAGTGCTTTGTGTTTGTTTTAGAAAAACCAAATACATCAAGGTCTGCTGATTTAGAAGAGACAAGATTCATTAGCGGATCCCGGGCACTCTGTGCTTTACAGCTTCTTGATGTTGTTTCCTCTCTTCTTGTCTAAAAACGATTTGCAAAGCGAAGGGCCAGTTTAAGCCGTGCAGTAGAAAGTGGATCGGTATTGTCAGTTTTTTTTTGGTTTTCAAACTGCAATGTGAATGTTATTTTTCTTTTCTTTTTTTCTTTTTTGTTTAAAATGTAGCTTGACATATGTGTTTTGTACAAGTTCAAGGCCTTTCTCTCTTTTTTTTTTTTTTTTTTGGGTGTTTTTTAGGGGTTAAAAAAAAAAAAAAAAAAGAGAAAAAAAAAAAAGCTCCACACGAAAATGATACATTCTTCTACCTTCGTTTCGCTACACGTACACAGGGCTTCTTTGAAAGTACAGAAGAACCAGGCATGTGATGGAAAATGTGAAAAATCAAAGGCGGGTGTTATGGCTCGTCTCGAGTTACCGAGAGCCTGACTTTTCAAATTCAAGCATGAGTTCCAGACAGATGTGTTAAACAGCAACACATCTGTGCGGTGTAAGGTTTAGTGGATCCACTTGCATCATTCTTAATGAGATTACTTTAAAACGATCACCATTACCTCAAAAACGAATGCTTTTTCCTTCCGTTTCTGCAGTGCTTCCCCTCAGATCTCTTCCTGTGGTGGAGTGCGAATGCCTATATCGAAAAAAACACACACACCCGAAACCTCCTTCAGGTCGAGACGGTGTAGAAAACTTTTAGGGTTGCGTCAGGGACATGGCAGACGAGTACAAATAGGTCTTCTTTCAAATTCAAATCTGTCGTCAGTCCTCCAACACCCCGCTTCCATCTTGGACCGGGGACGCACATATTTATGCACCACAATCAGGACACGTGCTTTTTTTTTTTGCCAATCTGGTTCAACATATACAGAAAGCGGTGATTTAAAACCGAAACAAAAAAAATCTAATATAGCACATTTAAGAGACTAAATTGTTACCTTTTTCCCAGCCATTTTACAGCATCAAATGAGAGTACGTGTGTCACATTTTGAGCAACTGGCGAGTTTCCATCGCTTAGGTTTGTGGTGTCTTCGAGCCCTGGTTCCTTTTGATTTAGGCTTTGGGCGATAGATGAACCGGCTAATGGTCATGTCGGTTAAAAAAAAGAATTGCTATTGCTCTGAAAACTTCGATGATCTATGAGGCATTCAAACTGAGACCGACCCCCATTAGCAAAGCGATAGAAAGATTACAAAGAATAACGCAATTCTCTCTTAACGCACACCCTGGTGACACACGCTCCAGGAAACTCAACTAAAATTCCCACTCTCTGTTGTGGTTGACTTTTGCATTTCCTTTGCCACTTTTCTTACACTGTACATTCGCACACTGTTTCTGTTTTAAAGACGTTAACCACTCGCCACTCGCCATTAAACCAAACGCAGCATGTTGATGCTTTCAAGTGAAAAAAAAACAAAAAAAAACTCCACTCAAACTGCATTACTTTTGCTCAGTTTAGGATGTTTTCTGACAGCCCTTTAAAAAAGGAAAATGAAAGAAAAAAAAAACTGTATATTTGAATCTCCCTCGCCTTGATATCAGCCTTTCCGATCAAGCCCGGGGTTCCATGTTGTTGTTTTATCTGGCAGCACAAACCCGGACGCATTGAAAAAGGTTCTGTATGTGCTTCAGTACTTGAATCACCGATCTACACAGGGTAAGAAAACATACAGAGCAAACATACTGACCAAAGCTTTCCCCACCCCACATCACAATGAAAACTAGCTCCACGAAAAAAGAGATTATTTGAACATCACATTCAGTTCTTCCACCGACAATTACAGTGCCCACTTTTATTCATTTAAACCTTCCTCGCCGAAGGCGTTTTTGTGTTTGATACGGGGACGTTTCGGCATTGTAACTTCCATGTACAGGCACTCGCATTCTGACTGAAACCGTCTGAAATGTTGGACCTCTCTGTTAGTTGTTTGGCCGGTATTCACTTGTTCATATGATGGAAACTTGTAAAGAAATATTTTTGGGTGACGAGTAACAAAAGCTTACTCCTTGTTTACATTGTGGGGAGAAAAAAAAAAAAATACAAAAAAAAAAAAGCAAGATGGAAAGATAGGACTGGCTTGGTCTCTGGTGATTTTCTTTCTTAGTTTTGCTTCTTGTGTTCTGCTTCACCACTTGTTGGAGTGCGAGATGAAAAAAAAAAAAGAAACCTCGGGGCAAGACGGAGGGAAGTACTTTGATGGCCATGGTACCTCTTCATTTTCCATTCCCTCTCATCTTTGCCGTTTCTTTTTTCTTTGTGGAGTAAAAAAATCATTTTGAAGGAGGGTGGAGGGAGAGATTCTCCTGACTATAACATATAAGTGTTCAATGTGCCTTGCTGGCCTCTCTCTGGACAGAAAATGGTGGTGATTCTCCTTCATGTACCTAAAGGGTATAATTCAGATAGAACTATTTTGTCATAAAATGGGCAAAGTAACTGAAATCACTGTAATATGTGAGCTTCATTGTAATACTACCGTGTTTTATCAGATATTCTAGTTTCTCGTCAATAATGAGATTACAAAGTGTGTGTGTGCGTGTGTGTGTGTTTGATGCTCACAGATGTGTTCAGCGCAGACACTTTCACAGCCAGTGAAATCATCATCTCATGCATTTATCCGGATCCGGGGTTTAGAGAATGTGGCGTGGGGGATTATGGGTGCAGAAAAATGCAGTGAAATGGTCAAGAAATGGTCCCGGTTTCTCGTTCTCATTCCGCCGTCACTCTGCAAAATTGTTTTACTGGGTTTTATTTCTGAACTTGACGTCTTCCTTTAGGTTTCAACATTACAAGTAACTGGAAAAACATCAGAGTTGGGTTAAGAATAGGCCCTCCCTTGACGTCTACCCCATGTTAGACGACTAGATTTAACGACAAATGGCGCAAATTGTAGAAATTCGGGATTAGCAAACCAGGTTCTTTCCTTTCTTGTGTCCATCTAAATATATAAAACTGTACGTAAATAATTATTCATTTGCCATGACTGATACTACAGAAGTAAATTATATTTCCTCTGTTAACGTAAGACGCAGGGACAAAAATGTCCGTCTTCTTTCTCAATCAACATTTGTCAAAGCAGTTAAAAATCATTCTTCGTCATTTTTACTCCAATTGGCAATTTTACTCCAATTGCGAGAATTAGGAGTAAGTTATCCTTATCCTTGTCATCTGTGTCACTGGTGCTGGACAGGGCGAAAAGAGAGACCCTGTCTAAGTTAGCATCGCAAGCTAATTAACATTTTAGATGCTGCTTTTTTCTATTTTGAACTGAGCCCTGATGGTAGATGACTTACAAGTAAAAAAAAAAAAAAACTGCTTAATCTCAATTGGCCACTTTGCTTGATGTCGATGTTAAAGTAGCCAGCTTTCACGGCAGAAACAATAAAAGCGCTCACAGCTGGCGCTAGCTAAAAACGGCTATTCCGTCTGGATCTCAATCACAACGTTTGCAGTGACAGACTGGATACTTCAGAACAGAACGAGATCCGTGGCACACTTTTCCCATAAATTCCATGGTATTTATTCAAATCCTCTGTTTATCTTTTTGTAAAACCCACTCCCCTTCCAGCATATCAGAAATATGTTGTCACTATAGGCCGAATGGAGCCACCGGACCACTCCAGCACACACTGGCCTCTCATCCCCCCGGTTCCACCTCACCAAGAGATTAAAGGACATTTCAGAGACAGGAGCAGAGGACATTAAAAACCTGATTAAAGAGACGAAAGGTGGAAAGGAACAAAAAAAACAAAAAAAAAAAAAACCTGAGAGTTTTACTACTTTATGAATTATGATACCTTTTTAAGAGTTCCAGTCTTGAAGCTGCTGTGACAGGTTTTGGCTGTTTCACGCCTGTGTAAATATCCTGCTCTTTCCTATTTTGCAGATTTATTACCTGTAAATATACACGCATCAAGGAGAGATTAAACATGTTTTTTGCTAAGTCTGGATCTTCGTATGTTTTTATTCACGCGTCACACTCCAAACATTTGATTTGCCCCCCAGTGTTGTGGATTTTCGGAGTTGTGACAACTTCTGGGTTTATTTCCAGAGCGCATGGCCTCAAAAGTGGCCCATATGAGTCAGAGTACAGTGTTACTGTGTTATATGTACTCCGAATTCTCAAAACTGTTCATGTCTGACTGCCCTTTCTTTCACACCAGAGATGTCTGACGACAACTTTTAACTAAAGGACGATGAGCATCCATTTTCAGACTTTACTATCATAAATCCTGAGCCGATGTGAGCCAAGAAGATGAATTTCTGGAGGGCAGTCACCCATCCGAAATCCACTCATTTGCCAGCTTTTGAGAAAACGCTGAAATTTAAAGTTGGACCATTGGCACTGTCAGATGTGATAGAACTTTATAAACCTGTCATCCAAATTCATTTGAAAGACAAGATTATAAAGGTGCAATTATATAATGTTTGCACTCTAAGAGTAAAAGTTTTAAAAACCAAATAAAAAAAATCTGAAATGCATTTGTTTCTGTTAGTTTTAGTACATTTGTTTAGAGATACTAGTCCATAAGACCTATTCTGGAATCTACAGAGGAAAGACTTGGCATATCTAACCAAAGTCACTGATAACAGACTAGACTATTAAAAAATTACCCATTAAACACTCATTTAAAGAAATCACTGAAACTTTAAAAAGTACAAAACTAGTGTGGATAACACAATGTTAAATTTTTGATTTACTAATACAACACATTTGTAGTTCAGTGTTGTTGATCTGAAGATCAGAGGTCCACATTTCATAACCACAACCAGTTTGCTGACGCCATTCATTCGTAATTGATCAAGGGGCAGTCCTGTGTCCATATGCCACTCAGTGTAGGAGGTCTATCCACGATGAGTGGAGAGAAGCCGTTCATCCTTTTGGTTTCTGATTAGTTTTTAGTTCTCACAGGGAGAAAAACGGCCACGAACACATTTAAAACATGAAAAAACTAAACCTGTCTGAACATCCTGATCTGTGTAAAATCAGGTTATGTGGCAGAGATGCTTATCTCTCTCTGTATCCTAATGTTACTCTTTTTTAAAAAAAGATTGAAAGTTTGTTTTCACTGTGGGCAACTTTTGAGGAGTTTTTCATCATCCATCCATTTTCGTTACCGCGGGGAGAACTGGAGCCTATCCCAATGGTCAATGGGCAAGAGGAAGGGTCACCCTGGACAGTCCACCAGCAGGGCCACACACAAGACAAACAACTATACACACTCACTTTGGAATGTCCAAAACATCTGTGGGAGGAAGCCGGAGAACCCACGTGAACATGAAAACTCCACCCAGAAAGTTCTTGGGTCCCTCGGGACTCAAACCCAGAACCTTCTTCTTGTGAGGCGATGGTGCTAACCACCACACCACCATGCCACCTGCTTTTACCATCCTATTTGTGCAAATGCACAACTTTCTGGTGCCAACTATGATTTCATTGTCATTCATTGCTTCACATTTACAGGATGTAAATGCTTATATTGGATTAAAAGAAGAAGTTTTACTTTTGGTAACTTTTAATTTGTGCACATAATTTAAGGTCTCTTGCACTGAGTGTCCAAATTTTTAGTTCAAATGAAAAAAAAAAGAAAAATTACTATGAAGTGCCAGAAACATTACCGATTAATGTTAAATTAGGAGTTACAAAGAAAGGAGCAAAGGTTGGCCCTGACCTCAGCTTTAATCTAGGTCCTGCGTCTCTTTCTGTTCATCCCTCCTTTTCAGAGTAAATGATGTTAAAAAAAACTGATCATGTCCCGTTCCATCCTCGCTCAGGTTGTCCGTTACCCAGTTGGAGAATGTCACATTTAAAATGCACCACGCTCCCCCCTTGGGAACAGGAAGATTTGACAGGTAACCCATCAATCAAATTAAAAACTCCATTATGAAAACATAAAGAGGAGAGACTCAGACCTCTGGAGAGAGTCTGACCTGAATTTTACAGACACCTCACTTATCTTTTTTCAAAATGTGTTTGACCTCTCTATATTGTCTAAACTTGTCTAAACTTATAAAATATAATATAGATAGATAGATAGATAGATAGATAGATAGATAGATAGATAGATAGATAGATAGATAGATAGATAGATAGATAGATAGATTATATTGTATTGTATTTGCTTTTCCAATTTATTTCCCATTCCTTTCCTAGTCTGAGCTTTTTCTTCTGTTTTCCTTGTGTGCAGCAGCCACGATCCTTCAGATGCACACAGAGCCTTTCCACGAGTTTTTTCCTCCCATCCTGTTCTTTGATATGTTTCCTGCATATCATTTGGACTCCCCGCCGAAGCAGTTGTCACAATAGGCTGAGCACAGCAGTGCTTAGATAAAGCTCCAAGTCGCACACGCTCCCGTGCACATTCCCCTCCTGTTGCCTGCAGCTTCCCCCCGTCTGAGTGTTCAAATATCTCCAGGCATCAGATGACCAGGTTGTGCTCAAAGAAAAAAAACAAAAGACTCACTCTCTGGTTTTCCCCTTTCTTTTCCTTTTTTTTTGGCTTATTTGTTTTGTGGGCTGAGTACATTCTGGCGGTTCGGTCACCCCCTGGACCGCTCTCTATATAAAAAAATGCTTTTGAGATGCCCAGACGCACTATAAAACGACACAGTCGCATTGGTTTAGGCCTCACGCCGCCTGCTCTCGGCTTGAGATTAAACCGCGATAAAGCTCCTCGGCTTCTCCGGAGAGTTCCAGAAAGGAAAAGATAACACGGAAGAAACGAAAGGACGCAGAGGTAAGGACACGTAGAGACGGAAGGCGCCAGAGAGAGAGCCGACAGCGGCCGTCTCAGAGGAGGGGGAGAGGCTGAGATCTCTCTCGCTCTGTCTTTATGAAGCTCCAATAAGTGGCGACCAGCAGGGAAATAAGATGAAAGAGCAGAATGAGGGCAGCAGACAGAGTCACGTCTGCTTCCTCTCTGTCAAAGCCCAGTCCAACGCGGCTGCTAAACTGTGACTGTGTGGGCGCGTGTCTGGATGCGCTTAAGAGCAAACAAAGAGTAAGTGGGCTTGCATAATTTTAAATAATCAGTCCCTGTGGCGTCCTGAAGATCCAGCCCACGTGCTCTCTGTGTCTTTCGAAACAATAACGCGAACTCCGTCTCTTAAAAGGTAATCAATGCAATCCGCTGAAAATGGATCGCCATCGGGATTCCCGGCCTCATTCCTGCAGACTGGATTCTTCTGGGATCACAAGTACAAGAGAATTCATCTTGCCAGGCACTGGGTTGTCCCTTTGTGGCTTAAATGCGTGTTCAAAACAATAAGCATTTAGGACAAGCAGCTACGAATAGCCTCTGGTTTACGAAGCACCTCGAATTTCCTGATTACTAGTTCCGGTTTGAATCCTGGCCGGGGGCCTGTCTGAGGGAAGTTTGCATGTTCTCTCTGTATGCGTGGGTTCTCCGGCTTCTTCCTGCAGTCCAAAAGCACATGTTAGGTTAATTGGTGACTCAGAATTGCTCCGAGGAGTTAGCATGAAGGGCTTTCTGTGGCCCTGCGCCATCTTAAAGGCCACCATCTTGGCTCAAGGGCGGGGCTCCTCCAATGGGACGGTGGTCATGTGGCTTATCAAAGAAGCCAGGAACTATTTCAGGAGTTGATTGCTGCAACCAGATTTGCGAAATCTCTTATAGTTGAAAAAGTTAGCAACGCAGAAAGTTGTAACAACAGCAACTTTATGTGTTGGTCAGTTTTGATACACGGCTGTTTGACGTTTCCAAGCACCACAGCGGCCGAGTTCCCCTCATAGCCCCAAAAAAATCACCTACTGGGGTATTACAATGTGTCATTTTTCGTTTTGAATTATTAAAAAACATGTCGGCATGGCCACTGCTGTAGTCTTTGCTTTTCTAAATCCAAATGTTGCACATGTTTACATAAAATCGTGCAGATGTCCATAATGTCTTAACAATTTTGTTTATCTTCTGGCTTTTCATGACCCTCTACTAAGAGGTCAACATAACTGGCTTGAATGAAATATTTCAACAACCAAACTTTCCCTCAAGGTAGATCTGCAATAACTTCTCAGACTCTGGATTTTAGCTCTTTATGCCCAACTGACGGCGTGGCCCTCCATATTATTTTGTCAACAGGAGTATATATACATTCAATTAAGTTACACAGTTTTCTTTTTACAGCTGCAGTTTCTCCAAGGGGTCAATTGAAACATTGAAAGTAAGAGGAAAATGTAATAGGTACAAAAAGCACCACAAGCAAGTGAGGAAATAGTTGCTTTATCAGTGAAAGGTGCATGTAGGTAGGACTGGTTCCATGAGCACCGGGGTGTAAAATTATTGTCTGCTGTGCAGTCTGAAAGGTATCAGCTTATGTTAATTCAATTACTGTTTGTTTTTTCTATTGTTTAAGATGTGAGCGGAACCTTTTGTCTCCGGGCTTTGCTGCCATCTATCACTTGCCCTGATGAACCACCCTTGAGCGATCCTATTACGAAGAAGACGAAAATGGCCATAAATTTGCTTTCAATTATTCCGATTTTGCTGCCCGGTCTCAAAACAAAGTGTTGTTGTCAGGGCTTTCGAAGTCACGTGTAAAATTAGGACATGTGGTTCGCTTTCTGTGTTCGCTGAGGGTGGAAACTCCGGCCAAAGGTGAAGACATGTTAGCTCCAAATGCTATCGGCTTCATCTCAAACACCACTGGCTACTCAACCAAGCCTTTTTTTTAAAAGTGTGAATGAGCTCTGAAGCAGCCAGAGAAAGCAAATGGATACAACACCGGAATACGACAATGGCCTCAGACAGAAAATTCCCTTTGAAACCATCAGGGCTCAGTTTTGAATCTGTTACATGTGATTAAAAAGTATGGTGGGTCATTTTCTTGATAAGTGACATGAAAGCACAGCTGAACGTCTGTCTTTTCCTGCAAATGTTGATACAAATGTACACTCAAAGGGAAAGCCAGCGATTTTAATTACGATCTATACGTCTAAATGAGGCTTCCACAGAACAGAAACATAAACACCATCAAGCGATGTGCTGTAAATAAGCATGTGTCACCCTCCGTCTTGATGGCAGAGAGTAGTTCTTTTCTGCTCTGCGAGATAATTCTTCCCATGCTGAACGGTCTAAATCTTGTTGTTTGTGTTCTTACAGGAGAAATCTTTCTGTTTTTCAAACAGAGGACACTGTGGAGATCAGGAAAACGAATGTCCACATGCACTACAAAGTGTTCTCTATCAGCTTCACCAAGCCAGGAAAAGGGGGGAAAAAAATGTCATTTTCTGTGGCTGAGCACATTTAAAATGGACTTTCATTGCACTAGGCCAGATCAATGAATTCCAAGAGTAGCACCCATAAGGGAGTTCCTGTAATACTTGAGGGCTGATTGTAAGTGTTTCACTGGCAAGCGGCGAATGACGGACCACCACAGCCAATAAAAAAAGAGAGAATGCGGCTTTAGGAATTCAGCTCGTAGTTTCGGCTTTCCAGCTATTTTCGCCCAGCCCTCACCTCCCGCCTGCTTTGCTCCCGGCCTCCCCCCACAGGAGCTCTATCTCCACCTGTCCTCTCGCTCGCCGCTGAGATACCCTCGCGCTTTCATCTCTTTTAGTCTCAGCAGGACGGACGGATGCTCGGGAAAGCTGACAGGAGACAACAAACGTGACTACACCAACCACTCATCTCAGCCTCCCCGAGCTCCCCTTAAATCTCCCCCGTCCTTCCGCTGAAACTCCACTTCCCCGTCATACTTTTATCTCCTTCAGCCTCTCATCTATCCACTTCTTCTCGTGTAGTCTCTCCTCTTACCCAGCATCCTGTGTGACTTCACTGGCTTCTTTCACCATATTTGGTGAGGTGAATGCACAGAATGTTGCTAGAAACATGGCGGTGAACTAAGTTATCCCCCACAAGCATTGGCAGTAGCTCCTTTATTCTTTAAGGTGGCAATCCCCTTCTTGAAGGTTCCATTTAAACATCTTTTCTCCACTTCCTACTGAGACCTCATGGATGGATCCAGATTCATTCCAGGTTTCCTCTGGTCTAATTTCAGTGTCTTAGCCCAGGCGTTTTGGGAGAACCTCGATAAAAGTGCCGATGTTATTTAGGATTCCGAAGCTGGAACGCTGAATAGGCTTCAGAAGCACATAAAAGCTCTTCTTCCCTTTCTGTTATACCTCACATGTACTGTATAACATCCATTTTCTGGTCCAACTCAACCTCATATCTGAAAATAATCAGCTGTCAAGTTCAATGGCGTCTCTGAGTCTAAAGAATAAAAAATAAATATTCGTAATTTTGAGTGTTTTTCAGCAGGTTTTAAAAAAATGTGTCCTTGGGGGTGGAATGTTTGGTATCCTCCGAGGTCTTTCTGCCCTGTTGTTTCATTTTCTCCAGAATCCACTCAGCCGCCCATTCATCAGGTGCGCCTAGTTAAAGCTTAAGCACACAAACCAGAGTAAATCTAGCTTTTATGAAGGTTATAATGCGTACTCTTTATTGTTGCAACGAGCAGGTAAGATGGAGGCTGTGAATTATGGCGCTGTTGAGCGGTATTGAATTACACTGAAAGATGATTGTATTATTTTGCCCCGTATTGATTTCTCTGTTTTGCTGCTTTCTCGTGACTGCATATCCTTCACCGAGGCGGACCTATAAACTGGCTACAGAGTGTTTATTAATTCATCCCGCTCTAGGTTGGCCTGCTGAGTTGTTTGATCTATCTGCAGTATTTCTATCAAACATTTATGGTACATACTTAAAGGGCTGAATCAGATTAACTTTTCAGTCAAATTCTGACGTGAGAGGGTAGAGAACGTTGAACAAAATGGAAGGATGTTGAAGTCTTGGCAACATTTGAACTCCAGTTCTGTAATCCCTAATGTTTATATAACATAAAATGAAGGCTGCAGCTTTATTAGTCCTGGATCGAATAGATTTAGAAGAAAAGATCCATTCATTCTCCATGTTTTGAGTCTGACCGAGTTATGGATTTATTATAGAATATTTCTATACATAATATTATGTTAAAATTGTGTATGTTAAATAGGTTTGTACAATAAGTCCAAACTACTTTAACCAAATAATATTTATTTCTCACTATTATGAAGGCTAGAGGGTTAGGGTTAGGATTAGGGTTAGTGTTAGGGTTAGAGTCAGGGTCAGGGTTAGGGTTAGGGTTAGGGTTAGGGTTAGGGTCAGGGTTAGGGTTAGGGTTAGGGTCAGGGTCATGGTTAGAGTTAGGGTTAGGGTTAGGGTTAGGGTTAGGGTCAGGGTCAGGGTTAGGGTTAGGGTCAGGGTTAGGGTTAGGGCAAGGGTAAGGGTTAGGATTTTTGTCTTCCAATTTCATATAGACCGTAAAGTTTCGTTTCCACATGAGAAAGCTGCTAGTCATACGACCTAATCAAAATGGCCGACTTGGATGTGGGAGGAGTTGGATATCCAACCGAGGCGTCCTACAGCGGCTCGCCTGATCCGCTGCCCTGCAGACGCGGTGCACGTGGTGCTCGCCCTGCTTTAGCCCGCCCGGGTTAGCAGCTTAAATGGCTCTGGAAGCTATCCGCCTAAGCCTCCGCTAGCCCTCCGCTAGCCCTCCGCTAGCCCTCCGCTAGTCCTCCCGCAATCAGCGTCACGTCGGCCGTTATCGATGTCTCCTCTGTTCTGTTCTCAGGAGGGAGTCCTTTCCACTGCTCTCCCGGTTTTCCACTCAGATAAACGGAGGGACGAGCTGGTCTCACAGCAGTCGCACCCAGAGAGTCAAACACAACTCCCTACAAAAAGACACTTTAGTATCGAGTGTCCCTCGCTTTGATTTAGTTTCTCAATAAGAGCCTGTGACTAGTTCAGGCATCGTAACGACTTGGATGTGTTAACCCGATTCTTTAGTTGGAAACCTGAGAATAAACCAGAGTAGATCGAGAGTAAAAAATGGATTTTTATTAGGTCACAGGTAAAGTATATCAGTATATATATGTAAAGTATATCAGCGCTGGGCTCTTCACAGACAAAACCTCTCTCAGGGTCTCAGTTGGCAAAGAGCCCCGAACTCTGTGTGTCATGGTTATTTATCTGTGGGGCTGGGCACACCTCTCAAAAGGACTGGACACGACTGAATGCCTATTGACCAGTTATTTAATAACCCTAACCCTGACATGACCCGGCCAGGACCTAATTAATGCAGATAACCCTGGATTGTGCTAACTAAGTTTGTGTGTGTGGTTGACCTAATGACATGTGCATAATTTAACTTAGAGAAAAGAGAGAATCTGTGGTTACAGCCAGAGAATTTAACACAAAAGTATAGTTCTAAAAGGAGTAAGAAAATCTTTAATTGAAATAGATCAGGTTGTAGTATACTATGCTAACGTGAATAATTATAGCCTAATTTTAACAGATGCAGCTGCTTTTCTTTACTAATAAAAATACAGGTATTTTTGAGCTGAAGGTGGCAGAGAGAGACAAATTCGGAGCAACTTTCTCTGCAAACACATCTGATTTGGTTCCCCCTGATAAGGTCAAAGCTTTCGGGCTGTGATTGCAAAGCGAACACTTCAGCGCCTCAGCTAAGACAGACAAGTAATATAATAGCATATCTCTTGGTTAGTTTTTCTCCATTTCATTGACACGTTTTATCTTTTAGGATTTTACAAACACGTGCCACCGGTTGAAAAAACTGGAGCTTTGACGGTATATTTGGAATCCATGCGTGGCTAAAGACAACGGGCAGAAGAAAGCCACTTTCAAAGTACTTAAAAAAGTTAATTTGATTAAATTCATTCTGGTCGATGAGGATTAACAAAATAATTATGGAAATGTGCCAAAAATAATTCAGCATCTTTTGAAAACTTTGAGTAAAAAAAACTTTGAGTAAAGCAGGCATCTTATCTTTTCTAATTGTCTGTCTTTAAAGGACCAATGAGCCTGTCCATCCACATTTTACATTATGCTTACATGAGCAATGTATGTGTCATGGATAAATCAAATATAATGATTTTCTCTATGGCTTGTGCTAATATGTGCTGTCTTATTCAAACCCTTTAGAGACATCCTTAATACCCAACATCGGCTAATTTGCGACTTAACTTCAGGTTGTGCGGCCGTTCCCCTGCAGTGGTCGGCTAACTCGAACCGACAACGTTATGGTGGGATGCTCTCCTTAAATGAGAAGAAATGCACAGGAGTGGACATCAGTGAAATTATAATCAGGCTGGTCTCTGAGAATCAGAGTTTTGGGGTTTTGCCCTGCAAACAGCAGCAAATGTATTTATTTATTTATTTTATTTGTAGTACAGATTTGAAAGCCGGGGACAGAACTAAAAGTCGCTGTGTGCGTGAGAGAAAAAAAATCTGGCCACCGTGAGAAAAAGAACATGAAAACAAACTGATCGCACATAGTTGCTTGGTCTTAAAGAGTATCTCAGATAAACAAATGAAACTTAATTAGTTGCTAAACCAAGCTGTCTTTGGTCATTTCTAACACTCAATGAAAAATGAAGGTTGCCGATGGGTGCTCTCTCCAACGAACGTCATTGTTTACAAAAAGAAAAAATCTGGAAGTTTATGGTTGAATCTGATTTCATGCTATCACAGTCATAAACAGCTGCTACAGCTGTCTTTTTTTTTTTTTTTGCATTTTTAGCCCACACAGCGCATCACATGACCAGTCAGGACCAGTTGGCACGGACTTTTCCAAACAGTCCATGAAGACAATTTGACCAACTCTTTGGCAGATGTTGACACCTTCAGCAGCTTCTTCAAAAAAGAAAAAGAAAGAAAAATGTAGCGTGGGACAAATGTAAACTATCCTAAAGGAGAAAGAGGACAGCCGCCGGTAACTTTTTCTCTTTGTGTTGATCGCATATGATAATATTGCAAAAATCCCTACAGAGATCAAGATGTGGCAGTGAAATCGGGATTGTATAGACAAAGCAAAAGCTTAGAAGTTCTTTCAAATGGACCATAGCCAAACACTTAGGCTAAATGGGTCACTTGATACGTCTCTTTTCAGTCCCAATTTAAGAGACAACAGACATCAGACAACAGGCACAATAAAAATATGAGAATGAGAGCATCTTTATTGGGAATTTTCCATATGAATAAACAATATTTGTGAGTTCTGAAGGTAGCTAACGTGAAACAAAGGGCTGCAAACAAGTAGAGCTCAAATGCAATGTGATTTTAAGCATATTTTAGCTTTAAAGGCTTAAAATTGTTTTATTGCTTCAAGGTTTGAGCAGAATGCTCCACAATGACTGCCTCAAAGGGCTTCCTGCCTTCCAAAATTCAGCCGGCTTATCCACTGCGTGGCTGTGGGCGTGTTTGTGCCGTTGAAAATCTCAGACTGCAGAGTGACACTGGGTTTGAATTATATGGCAGCTTGCTGTGTATTATTATTTCATGTCTGGTTGAAGAAGCATTGCTCAATTTGCAAGTCTAATTTTCGGGCTGGTTAGCTAATGCTGGGATATGCAACAATCTTGATGTGTGATTTCGACACGTATGGAGAATACCAAAGTTTTCTACCCCTCCATCGAATACATCATGAGTCTTAAGACATTGTTTAGATTCAGAGCTACTACTTTGAAACATTATTGGGACTATTGCCTAATTTGTGTTACGTGGCAAATATTATTATTATTCTATCTTCTAATCAAAGCCCAAAGGAGACCCGTTTGCAGAATAGTTCTTCCACAGTTTCAGTCAATTTGTATTTTTGGGCATGTTTTCTCTTGGGGCTTATGCAGAATCTCATGACATTTAATGACATATGATGCTTTCCCTCGACAGGTGGGTTTAAAAGGCACCAAACTGTGTCATTTTGAAATTAGTTTTGGCACAACGCATGCATTGAACATGAGTATAAGCTTTGTTTTAACATTTGGCAGACCAAAATGCAGCCACCACTCGAGAGGAGCCAGATAAAGACAAAAAAGATGCTCCTGTTTAAAAAGAAAAAGGCAAAGACTGTAAGCAGAAATGTGGAAACACAAAAGACCCAACTGTGAAAGCTTAGAGGAGTCGTAAACAGACAAACAAAAGGACAGTAAACGCACCAAGAACTGAAAACACACAAAAAGATCTTACAATTGATAAAGAAAAGAAAAGAAAGTACCAAAGCAGCTAATGATAAGTCGAAATAATAAGTAGGTGGCTGTTAATAATGAGCGACCAGGTGTGAAAAAGGCCCATAAAGACAAGACAGGAGCAAGGAAGCAAAAAAATAGAATTGAGGCTAAATACAAATGTGAAATGTGAAAAACAGATGGGATCATTGAAACATGCATGTAAAAGAAGAGCAAGGAGTCCAACCCGACAAAAATAGAACTAAACTTAGGAACGTTATAAAGTATAAAGAACAAACTGATGAAAATGTCAAGCAAAATGTAAAATACTGAAACGAGCTTAAAGCTTAAACAGGGACACGTGAAGCTCCTCCCATGAGCCATATAGAAGATACGAATTTCTGATGTTGATTTGACATTTTGAATTTAATTAAATGGTGTAAAAAAAAATCTGCGTTGCATAAAACACACCAGCTGAGACTTTTCGTCGTAGGAAATAATCAAATTGTATTTTTAGCTGATTTTTCATTGACTCACATAAAAAAGAAAAAAGTTGTTTTAAAATGTTGCAGGAATAATTTGACACTGAAGAAGAAACTGGTATCCAGCAGCCATCTGGTCTGAACACACACCTCAGAACCATAACATTCTGAACCATAATGGTTTGGATCACAGCCATTTTCAGTCATTTTTGTTTTTCCTGTTTTAGATGAAGTGATCTGAACCATTTTAAAAGTCAGCACCATAAACTCTGAGTACCTCCACCTCTGGATGCCCGGGAATGGTGCAATCACGGCCGGACGGCAGTGTTTGTCCAGTTTTAACAAACAGGATTTGTGAGCTTCGGAGGTGCGGGCAAACAGACGTCAAACCACCGGACAGATTCAGGCCGGTAGTTTTCTTACATTTTTTACCTAAGTTTTGGGGATTTCAGGGTGTTGCTGGATGTATATCATGTCAGAAATACGGGAATGATTACGACAGGATGTAGTCTGCAGAGATAGAAGCAGGTTCTTGGAACATTGATGATGCGTTGTTGGGATTTACGGTGAAAATGAAGAAATCTATCAATGCACTAAAAACTCCAGCCAGCAGCACTGTGTACAGTCTTAAAGGAAAACGTTGTTAGACATCCCTAGGCTTCCCTGCACCAGACAAGGTCAAGGCTGCTAGGGCCCGTATATGTCGCCCTGATTATCATTCGTTGCAACAGCCAAAGCCAACCGCCCTAACGGACCCGCAGACTGCAAACTCCACAAATAGAGAGCGACAGGAGGAGCACCGCTCGGTACTTAGCGGACAGGTGTGGCTGTCAAAAGTGCCGGGTAAAGACGGTAAGTCTGATGGACACAATTGCCAGCCGGGTAAAACTCCAGCACAATTCTTCTCCGGCATGCCGACGAGGCAGAGAGGGAGGCCGTCTGACAGCTAAAAACAACATGACAAGACGGTAAGATGGCACAGGAGAAGAGTTGGAGATGATAAGCTGTGGTAGCTTTGCATACAGAAAAAGCGCTAAGATCGTGACGCGTAAAGAAGAAAGCTTTAGGAGAACTTAAAGAGGAAAATAGGACGTTTTTTTTAATGCTGCACAGACATTGTTTTGAACTAACTGGACTGAATTAAGCCACTTTTTTCATTGCTTCACTTAGGAGAACAAACACGTTGCCACCGGCCTCGTATGAATAATACATTGCCCAGTTTATTTGGATTTAGCAACAGAAAAGCTGGACAATATCACATCTCCTTCTCTTCTCAGTGTCTCCTCGGCCAGCCTGGCACATAAAAAGCTGCATCCCCGCATCTGACAGTGACTCAGCTGCTTTTCCCGAGTCCACCTCAGTCACTTTAACTCTCTCACTTATCAGCGGATTGTGTGGAAAAAACACATTTCCCAAATTGCTTTATCCACCCATCCATCCATTATCAATACCGCTTATGTTGTCTAGAATTCTGACGATATAAGTTTTTTTTTTTTACTTTATGATACAATCAGACTTGCAACTATTGTGTTGTAACTATACTGTTGTCCTATTATGTAATTTTGCATTAAATATGGCTAACAATGACATTTCCTGCCTCCTTTGAAAACACTAGTTATCTATACAACTAGTACCAGATATCTAGAGCCTACTGGTCATGTGCACAAATCACCTGCACATCATTAAGTTGGCAAGACTATGATATTACATTTAAATTAAATGCTCTGTTCATTTAAATGAAATGCTCTGTTCATATTTCTGATCGCACCCTCTAAAATGAAGATTAAACAATTGTGAGGAAAGTTAAGAAAAAGGAAATTCCTCTTATTTGAACACAAACAGACAAAGAAAAATGCTAAATGTGAATTTTGAAAGAAAAAAAAAAACAATCTGCTAGGTTTAGAGTAAAAGGCCCGACAGAGGACAGAGAGAAAAAAAGCTTATATTGTAAAACCAAATGATGAGAAATAAACATCTCCATCCTACTTCAGTGAAAAGATCTGTTTTGCTTCATATCAAATTGAATCACATGGGCTCTTCCATTCCCACCTCGTAAACCTGGACGAATACCGTGCATATCCCTCCTTTATAAACACCTACGTGAGGATAAGAGAACATGTAAATTGTTCATGCATCTGAAGCATGATATATTTCCAAAAGAAGGATGAATCAATAATTCTGATACCAACACTATGTACCATGTTTGAGTAATGCAAGCACTATTTTTGGGGAGGAGTGTCCACTCTGAAAGAGCGGCCATTGGATCGATAGCAAAGGGCCTTGAGTCGTCATGAAAATTTGAAACAATCTTCTGAGTATAGAAGCTGTTGATATAACACTAATACTGAAGTGGCCGTATAAGCAAAGTATCTCAATAAAGTGGGACAGGAGCTGTGGAGCCATCTCGACTCTGCCGTCTACTCATTAGTCTTGCTAGCGAATAGGAAAGGGAAAAACCCACGCTCCGGTTTTTTTTAAGTGGGGGGCTAAAAATACATAATATTCGAGCAACAAAACACACAGAATCCACTTGTGCACGAAGCAGAGGCTTCTCTGTGTGACTCCGTGTACGTGTGGGGAGACGCTGACTCATTACTGGGCTCTTTTCTATTGCCCCCGAAGCCAAATAGTTGTTGCTCGGAGCGATTGTGGAGTGTGATACACAAACAAAAGAAACGTGGGTACCGAGCACATATACGGATGCATGATGTTACCTGGTGCCACAGGTTGGACGGGGCTGATGGTTTCTGTGCTAACACACCGATATGAGGCCTGGGATTTTAGCCCCGGCTTTCAAGGAGCCGGGACTTATCGCATCTGAAAGAGGGCCTGATTAAATGAAGGCAAACAGCATATTCAACGGCAACGCATTTAATTATTCATCGCGCGGCAGCATTCACTGATGGTGTTTTACACACAAAGTCCATTATCCCCGGCTGTCTCTGTGAGCATGTAAAAGCCTCCTTAATGTATATCGAGTCGACAAAAACACAAACAGCTATTTTATTTTTTTCCGTCTCTCTTTTCTGTCTCTGCTGCTCTTTTCCTTAAAGAGAAAAGAATAAACGGGAAATGACTGCGACCTTGTCGCAACGTCTCCGAATGAAAATTAAATCATATTGTTGTGAACAGAAAAAAGCTCCGAGGAGTGTAATTTCCACGAAGACAAGCTTTGATGGACCGGACTGACAGGACAAATAAGAAGAAAGCATTTTCATTTCTGTTTTTATTTATTTATTTATTTATTTACTCTGAGAAATGTGCTACTTTTGTTTCTGTCTGTCATATGAGGAAAAAAAGAAAAAACGCCCAAAGCACACAGCCACGTCTTTGAGATGTTGGGCTTTTAGAGCATTATTAGGTTTTTTTTTTTTTTCCAGCACAAAACTATTTTTTATTTAAACAGCAAAAGGAAAAAAGAGGCGAAAAATCATTTTAAATCTCCAGATCCAAATGCACAGTAACAGACTAACTCGGGCCCTTTAAAACAGGATAACCAGTTCCAGTTATTTATCCTCCAGATGTGTTTATTAACCTGTGATATGTGTCAGGATGGAGTCTTGACCCCTGCGTACAGTTCCAGGCTGCGTAGGGAATTTTTTTTTTCCTCAATCCGTGTGTGTTTTCTAGCACAGAAACATGCCGGTAACGATCCGACCGCAGAAGAGAGAAAGTTGTGTTTGTGTTGGTCGAAACCCTGAGCATGTGCGATGTCCGAGCAGGCCTAATGAAGAGAGCTGCGGGCTATGAAAGGCAGAGGCTGACCGGGTGAGTGAGAGGATCAGACCAGACAGCCGGAGTTTGCAGAGTTCAGAAAAAAAAAAAAAAGCCGGCCCCCCCCCTTTTTTTTTCTCCCCACCCCTCCCTCCCCCCCAACTCACCCTCCAACCCCCATGCATTTTTCCTCACCTGTGTTTCCCCCCCCCCCCCCCACCCCCCACCACCCTTCCTCGCCTCTCACACACACACACACACACACACACACGCGCGCGCAAACAGAATATCCCATGCCCCGCCACACATTCTTTCACTCTCAACTAAAGCTATCTCCCCGAACCCTCAAAAACCATCAGTCTCGCCAATTCACTCCCTAATTCAGAATGGCGTTTCATTCTGAGACAACAGCGAGAGCAGAGAAGATACCGAAGAGGATGAAAGAGGGCAGAAAATGAGGGTGAATGAATCTAAAAAGAGGCTCGGTGGAGCGTGACATTCCGCCTTTAGCTTATCGATAATAGCTGCGATGCTAGCATTTTACCTCCAGTGCACAAGTAATGGGATTACAGGATGTGAGATATTTGACCAGAGTATTCGTATCTGATCTTTTTCTGATTGTATATTGGCCTAATGATACCCGAAGGAAGGTTTAAAACATGCTTTAGAGTTGTTTATTGACAAATGATTGATGTCGTAATAATAATTTTGATGACTTTTGAATCTTGGTGAGGAGTAACACGGCTATGATGAATGGCGTGCCATAAGTGATACATCCATCATATTAGCGACCAGATCATCGATCGGTCGCATGAATTAGCTCGCAGTTATTGTCGTCAACAGCATTGGTCATGGCAAAACACCCCGGATAAGTGGAGTGTGCTCAACAGTCCAGCAGTATAATGCAGTCAGACGCGATTTGACTATTTAGTTTCTTCTTCATAGACATTTGGTATCTATGAAGCTCCATTTTTTTGCATCCAGTCTTGGCAGTTTTCACCAGAAAACCATCCATCCATCCATTTTCTTTACTGTTGGGATGGAACTCAAACCAGGAATCCTTCCTGTCACTAGACAGTACTAACCAACATGCCGTCCAACTAAAAACAGGTTTTTCTAAAGAGTTTAACTCAACTTCCTGTCCTTCCGATGAGGGTTTATATTAAAAGGCTTTTTTGTGTGCTTTTCTGTTTCATGCTTACTTAATAAATTGGCTGATTGGGGGGCTCAATAGATGGAAGAACTGTAATCATTGCATGTTTGGGGGATTTTTACTGAGGCAAGCTCTGGTTTGACTGAGTCAACATTGATGGATAGTTTGTTACCAGTAGCTAGGTTTACTGAGCTCTGGAATAACTGAGTCTGCATGCACAGGTATGGAGATTTTCCACATTACATATAAAATACCAAGCCTTCACAGCTTACCATTTACATGGCATCATTTAGCATTAGAATGGACACCAAAGCTTCACTGGGAGAGTCAATGTGTGGCAGGTAGGTGCACCCTGTGGTTCAGAGCCTTGGACTTGTCCTGTGTAACCAAGGCTGTCGAAATGCTAAACTCTGCAGAACACTTCCTCTTAAAGAGAGGTCCTGATTTAGAGTTTTCTCTCACAGTGGCACCAGCAGCGTCAGAGCTGTTTGAGCTGTTGTTTCTGTTTGTCCCATGTGAAGCAAGCGCCATGAAAGCTGTTGTCAGCAAAACACCAATTAGAGACACACTTTAAAATTAGATCAAATCAACATAGTGTCGGTTTGAAGGCTTTTTTTTTAACCTCTAGATGTGTGCAGCTTATGTGAATGTTTGGGTTCCCTTTGGCAGCTGAGTGTGAAATTCACAACAGTGAAATACATTCGGATCACACAAATCTGTGGATGGCCATCAGAGGCAACCAGGAGTTTTTAAAAAGCAAATGGTTTGATGTACAGATACACAAATGTAGCCGTTCACCACATAGAGATCGTGGCACATTTGTCCTCAAATGATGCACGTACTTATCAGCCTACTCACTCCCAGCTGTTTGGATCAGTCCTGCTTTTGTTTTTTGTTGTTGAAGTGTAAAAATTTTCTGACTTGAGGTGTTACCTTCTGCATTCTCCCTTTTCCAACTTCCTTCGATACTGAAAAGGCCGAGATCTTTTTCTCGGAGGACGTCCGCACACAGGCTGTTGCTGTTTGCCAGTTTTGATTCTGTGGATGCTGTTCGCAGGAGAGTGGTTGGTGTCTGGTTTCATTCACTTCATTCATCATTAAGAAACGGGTCAGCGTGGTTCAAAATCTGCCTCATCGCTATTCTTACCAGAACTGAGGCTTGAAGCCTGATTTCAGGCAGAAGAAGCTTTTAGTATCGAGTTAAACTTCTTCGTTCTCTACTTTGCCCACACTTGTGTTATGTCATAGACATGAGAAAGGCTATTGTACACCTAAATTGACTTTTCAACCAAATCTGCGTGGGCTCATTCGGCGTGGGCTCATTCGGCACTCGTCCTTTCCTCACGGTCCCTCCTGCTCCTCTTCCTCCACTCGCTTGATCAAGGGTCAGCCAGCAGTGTGTCCATTAGTCACGTCTCATTTCTTCACAGCACCCCGGCCGTGATCCGGGGGTTAGAGACTGCCCAGCAGCCATTTTCGCTCCCAACCGGAGCACAAGTGTTCTGGCTGACCCCCGCTTCTTATCTCTGCTAAATCAAACACTCGCAAACGGTGGTCCACTCATCATCCGTCAGCCCCCCCCACCCCCCCCCTCTTCCTGCTGAGGTACACCGCTGTTGGGAGGGGAACACACATCCTACACTGGCACAACGTCCTGGCTGTAAATGAGCTCCCGGGCAAAAACAGGGAAATCAAATTGAAGTGATGTACAATGAGTTTTTCTCAGTCGCTTATTGAACTTGTGTGCGTTTACTCTGGTTTGTGCATTCTGAAAGTCTGATATCTGGAGATAGACGAACATTTGGACTAAAAGGAGCTTGCATTCTTTATCCATTTTACGACAAAATTAATAACATATTAACAAATATGTTATTAACTCTATAATGCCAAATGTGTCATATCTGATACGGTTTCTGAAGTCTTTTGGATCTGAGACTTTTTGCATCATTCAGTGGTAAAAGCTTTGCTCAAACCCCTGTTGTACACATTCAGATATACCTGATAACAGCCAGTAGAAGACTACACCAAAATATATTTTTGACTTATTGCACGCTAATTTGATCAAAATAATTTAATTTTTTTTTCTTCATATGTTGTTGAGGGGCCAAAGAAAGACTTCAGTCTAAAAAAATCAATATTATTCCTATTTTTCTTGAATAAGGCTTTAAAGGGTTAACAAATGTTCTTAATTGACAAATGAATAACACATCAATAACATATCAATGCAAAAAATGCTTTTTTAATACCTGGAACTTTTGCAAATCTTGCAACCTGCATCACTAAGTTTTTCCTTGCCTGTGTCGCCTAGTGCTTGCTCATGGTGGGAATTGTTGGGTTTCTGTAATTAACTTCAGAGTAGGGTCTGACCTGCTCTGTTTGGAAAGCGCTGTGAGACAACTGTTGTTGTGATGTGGCGCTATATAAATAAAATTGAATTGAACTGAACTAACTGAAAACTATCCATGTGAACATGGCCATGTTCATTTAAAAATTCTGTTCATTCTCACTGGTTCAAGACACAAATCTCTGAACATGTCTGCTATGTTCCATAAGTGAATCATATGGAACAGGAGCATGAGGTCACTTCAACAGTTTTTTACCTCGGTCCTGTTGGTCCTACGACAGACCAACACACGGCTGGATCTCCGGACAACCGGGGCCACCGGAGTCTAATCTTTATGGCTCTCGGTTCAGAACCCCTTTAGCTATTGGGTGGCTGTGTTTGTGCAAAGTGATGCACTGTTGCTTTCTTTGGCTCTCTCCTCCCATCCTTCCATATCTCTCGCCTTACCTCCGCCCCCTGAATCCAATGAACTATTGAAGAGAAAAGATTCTGGAGTTGTCATCCGATAAGTTTTGCTCTCAGATGAGCTGTCCATCTGTATCTGCATTGTTAATCAAACAATTAAGTTATGCCACTCCTGAATATGAGAGCTGACATTTTGGCACATCTTTGGTCGATTGGATTTTTCTCCTCGCTAATACCATTTTGTTTTATTACATTTTTCTCTGTTGCTCGGGAATGTTTTAGCTCAATAACTTCAAGGTGCTTTGCTCATCGAAAACAGCCACCACTTTATAATTCTTGGCGTTCTGTCATTTCTGATAACATTCTGAAAGATGTAATGTCTTTCATCCGGAGTGTGTTTTTTTTATTATTTTCTTTTTGGAGGGGGAGTGAAAGCCTGCTCACGTGTTCAGTGAGTGTGTAGCCTATAGGGCAAAACAAAGCCGAATCTATAACTGCATCTTAAGCGAACGCCAAGTGTTTTAAGTTTCCTGATTCCGATCAATACTCCAACCTTGGTTCATTTTAATCATTCATCGTCTAATCTTGAATGTAATGGTGGCTTCAGGGCATGATAAGCTGAGCACCTTGTCTATAAATAATGGCACGGCATGAGCCACGGGCTGCGAAATGACAGGGAATCAATACGGAGGACCCATTTTGAAATGCAAAAGGATATTTACTTCTATCACTTATAATTAATGGGAGTGGAAGCACTTTAAATTCAGTTCCAAAGATATTTTGTCCCTCCATGAGTCGGTGGATCATATTGTCTGCTGGCATCGGACTGCTGTAGCCTTTCGTTTTTTTCCCCCCTTCCCTTCCAGACAGTAAAAGAGCTCATCTGAAGAGGAGCCAAGAGCTGTGTAGATCAGTGCGTTTGAGGGAGACTGCTTATTTCAAGGTTGAAGTTTCACACTAACTACTCCCTCATCAGTTACCCTCTGCTATAATGTATAGTGCATGTAGGGAAAAAAAACACAGAGTGCCTTCCATGTATAATTTAACAAAGCTGGCTGATGCTGCAAAGTGTGTCTGTGTGTGTGTGTGTGTGCATTTTTTTGTGTGAGCGTACATGTCCTTTGCCAAAGAGTTTTCCGTCAGGATATCAAACTGTGGTCCACTCAACTTCAGATTTCTCCACACACCTGATTTTGAATTTAGTATATCTCCCAATAGCTTGCTTGCATTCCTTTGGGTCTGTGTTTAAGCACGGGGAAAGCATCTAAAAAAAACACGCCAAAATGGTCAATGAAAGTCTAGAGGTTTTGTTTTTTTTCCCCAAGTAATTAGCCCCAGGATCCTTTCACACTGTGGAGAAGAAATGAACTAAGAAAGGCAGAAAACCACAGGAGTAACCAGAGTGTGTCTCTTAGCGTTAATGCAGAAATGTGGCCAGACAGTTTTAAAAGCAAACTAAGGAAACTATACAATTTGAAACACAGATTAAAAGCCACGGGGCTTTTAACATATTCTGAAAAAGGGCAACTGGACGACTCATTGGATCTTGAAGACCTCTCTCCCAAACAGCCGTGTGCCTTTCCAACACAAACCAGCCTTTTAATTGGAAGTAATTTAACCAACTAAATCGATATTCATAATGACCCAATCACCACTCTGGCTCCGGATGCATCTCCGGCCTGCCGGCTCTAGAAGGTGAGGTGTTTTTTGTGAAGTCTGCTGTTGACTCTCAGTCCCGGCAAAGGAACTTTTTTTCACCTTTTGCATTAATTACTGCAGCAAATATCTATTTCTGTATCAGTGTTCTCCAAGCTCGAGTCAGCCGATAATTGTCAGACTTTTCGCGAGCCGTTCGGGAAGATAAATCCACTCTTGATCATTATCAACTCCATGCGAGACTTTGATGAAAGAGAACACCGAGACGCGAAATGAGGGATGAACGCTAAAGTGTAAATAAATAAGCGGAAGCTGATCTTTAGCAGTCTGAGCGGAACATCAAAGACATCTGTCGGAAAATGAGTACAAACTGAAGTGGCTCATTAAATTATGACTGTGTCCCGCGAGGATTCATCAGTGGCTGTTACATAGCTGCAGGTAATGCCGTATTGTTGTAGGTCAAATTATAAATCAGGCAAATATATTCTTACGGCTTTATTGATTTGATTTTTATTTCGCTCCTCGCAGCACATAAAATGGAGAAATTGAAAGTGTCACGACGGCGTGGAGAACTCTGCCAAGTGCCTATTTTTTACTGCCCGACATGAGGTGGCGAGCAATTACAAAGATGTTTATCACTTTTCTCGTTTATTTCCATCAAACTTTTGCAACTTCCATAACCGCAACAAGCCGAGGCCTATCTGTATTCACTCCTTGAAAGCAGCTTTCCCCCTCAGACAGATTGAAATGATGGCGTGCCGTTATAGAAAAAGGCCAGGACAGCAGGAACTACAGCAATCAAACTGTCAACACTCCCATTTTCTGTGCTCGGGATGTGTAATAGTGTGGACACTCTACCCTGGATGTTCAGTATGGTTGGTCTAAGTATACAAAAGAAGCATCAGTAAACAGCGTGAATATGTTCTCCAGCAAACAAACATCAGTCTTTTTTTCTCTTTTTCTTTTTCTTTACACCGTGCTCTGCTCCTCTTTTCTGTGCGGGATGCTTCTTAAAATCGAGTGGAATCAAAAGAGTGATCATCCACGAATGATTTGGGCCTATTTGACTGAAATAAAAAGCAAAGCTCTGCCCCTGTTTTTTTGCAGCTACCGCACAGATGGGTTGTTTGGATTCTCCGTGTGGGATGGTGTTATTTATCACCGGGGCTCGGATTTGTTTGGTCACGATTGATGATGGCAGATCCAGATGCATCTTAAGAAATGACTGTGACCGCTGAATGTGACTTACAAGGGGTTTGTTTGTTCACAGCTAACCATCATCTTACTGTACGGCAAAGATCTTCACACAAGAAGAGAAATAAACCTTCTGAATCTATTCTGCAGCTGTTTCTAACACCGGGGGGGAGAAATGTCCTCTGTAGTCCCTAAACTAAACTCGGTGTGAGCATTTTCTCCTAAGCTGACCCCCCCCCCCTCCCTCCCTCCCTCCCTCAACACTGGCTTCTGCCCCCTCCTTTGGTGGATTGTGCTTGTTCAGACTCTGTTATTGTTTCTTTATGTAACGCCGCTGAGCCAGAGAGAGAAACGTGTGGGGGGGGGGGGGGGGGGGGGGGGGGGGGGGGACGCGCGATGAGGGGGGGGGGGGGGGGGGGGGGGGCTGTGTGAACGCCACAACAATGCGGTGATGGATGAGGGAGGCCGCTATAATTATATGAGAACCAACAGGTAACGGAGCACGGAGACAGAAGAGCGGTGGCCTGCCCGGGGACGATAGCGCCCATCTCCTCCCTGTTTTTGTTTTGTTTCTCTCTGGGTTGCGCCGGGAGGCCGAACACACACGCCGTTGCCGAGTGTTTGCTCAGATTCGGCGTGAAGACGGGCACACTTGCTCAAAAGCTAAATTATACCGCGTATGATGTGTATGTTCTATTAAATCCCCCCTTCCCTTACGTTGCTTATTTTTGAATGCTGTTCTCGGAACGTTGTTTGATGAAAGAGCCTTTTCCACGAACGAGAGCGGAGTAGAGACGCCACTGAGAGGTTTTCCCCCCTCGACTGTGTTACCGAAATTATTGTCGCACACGAAAAGCTAACGGAGACGGACAGATTGAGGTCGTTACACAAGAGAAGCAGATATGAGAGGGGGAGATAAAAAAAAAAGGTTTCGGGGGTTGCGTTCCCGCTGTTCCAGTCATGTCGCACAAGAAGAGAGAAAAACGGAAAGAAACGGGACAGGATGAGTGTGTGGCGTTTCTTAAAAGTGAGACGCGCCGCTGCAAAAGCTGTTTAAGAGTAAACGGCTGTGATTTGTAGAGAAAAGAAGGGAAAGGGAAGAGGGGAAAAGAAAAGGGAATGAGGAGTCGGTTTGACTGGATCTGAACCTGGGTCGGCTGTATAACTGTCCCAGTCAAAGTTGACCCGTCCGCTGACCGTCCACGGATAGCTTTCATTACCGGTTTCCATAAAAAGCCCAAATAAACCAACTCCAGCTGCACACATTTTGATTGTAAGGGACAAGTGTCCTTGGGTGATGAGGGCCACTCTTAATTCCTCTCCCCGGTCATAAACCACCATTTATTTTCTGTCAAAGCAGGAGCCCGTGTTGTTGTGTTTAAGGTGCCAGAACTTCATTCCAGCTGCTCCTTGATCCCAGCTACTCCTTGATCCCAAAATCAAAAGGGGTGCCTTACAGATACGGTGACTCAGAGCTGCCTCTCTGTTAAAAAATGAAAAATGAATACCTTTTTGAGTGGGCTTCTGAGGAAAAAGAGCCCGTGCATGAGCCAGCCAGATTCCGTACCTCTGCAAAAATGGTGGGGCAGGACCAAAGTGGGGAACTGGGATCGGGCTTTAAGTCCCTATCGGCCTCAGTTTTGAAAAAAAAGCACATGCAAGCTCATTATAAATCCACAACACTGATGATCCAGCATGAAAACAACGGCTAGCTTTCAGTTATGTTAAGGCTTCTATTCCAAAATAAGCTAATTAGATTGTTGCTGGCCATGTGGAGGAGGAGATGCTAGCATCGTGAACCTTAGCTGCCACTTAAAAAACGAGAAATCTTATCAGTCAATACCAGAATCAGCATGCAGGGTTTTCTTCCTTTAGCTCCCGTCAGATTGTTAGCTACAGAGCAAACGCCTCGAACTCTGAGCGCTTATCAGTACCTAAACACTTCTATTTGGGGCCGACTGCTGTCCGATTGGCTGTACGAGAGCGATGTTTCTTAAGTGAGCGATCTATGGAAACTGTTTAAGTACCAAAATAACATCCGTACGAATGTCAGAATCCAGGTCTTCCTATCTGTCCTTTCCTTACACTCTGACCAGATGTACAATGTAGTACAGCTTTCTTTTGATATCTGTGGGTTTTACGTTGGGACTGAGGTTTGTTCTGATGCTGTAATTATCGTGCAAAAGGTTGTTAGTTCCAGCAAAAGTACTGAGTTACTTCTCTTAGCAGGTTACTCAAAAGAATTAGTTACCATTCATGGCATCAGGACTATTTTTTTTCGTTTTTTCTGCATTTGCTTCTTGATTAATTCAGGTGTTTGTAAAAAAAAAAAAAAAAAAAAAAACATAATACAATTTTGATTCAGTTTAATACATAAAGTGCCAAAACACAGTGAAGATTATCTCTAGACACTTCAGGTAAAATTACAATTTGTGCCCATTAGAAACCAATTTTCATATTCCAATTGATCCCCGAAGACTCATAAAAAAATCCCAAAGAGGCCAGAGTTAGGAATCTGGATACGGAGCAGACATCAAATCTTCCAAAAGTTGGACCATTTTTGATCTGCTCGATTTCCTGGACTCTTCTGTTGACCCTGAAGTCATTGAGCTTTAGTTCACTCTCCTTTATGAGGCCGGTTCTTCTCTTTGTGGGCGACTTTGCGGTCCTGCAGAACAAGGTTGCGGCAGTTCATCACCGTGCGTTTATGTTCAAACCCTAATCTAACCGCACCATAACAAATGAGCTGATTATCCACATCTTGTCTCCGTGTTGGGGGGTGGGTGGGGGTGCAAGGTTGGTGTACGGATACAAGGGTGTGTGTATCATTACGTGCTGGCCACACAGGTAAGGGGGGGGGGGGGGGGGGGTTAGGGACACCCCATATATCATACTGCAGCAAGTATGCAGACTCCTCATCACCCCAACCTTACTCCACCTCACCACCACCTCTCACAGGAACAACACACACACACACACACGCGCGCTGACACACACAGATGTATAAACACACACCGATAAGCGGAAGCCCCCGGAGCTCGACCTACATTGTGCGTCCTTTCGCCTCACATCTGACTATTCATCACCACATGGCACCAGTCCCCCGCCGGAGAGAGGGAGGTAGGGTTGTTTTTGCTGTGGGTGGGTGGGTGGGTGGGTGGGTGGTGGTGGTGGGTGGGGGGGGGGGGGGGTACGGAACATGTTACATTGTGTAGGACAGGGTGTCCTTTACACCCCCACTACGCTTGGGACCTTCATGGTTGGTGCTGGAAAGTAAAACAATGTTGTTGTTTTTTTAGAAAGTCAGAATAAGAAAAAGACGCAGACGCCCGTTTGAGTTCTTACAAACGGCAGGAATTCTTTAATGAAACGAACTCTCTCTGATGATATGTTACATCAGAATTCCTGAAGCTCGTAGCTCGGTTATAAATGGAAATTTACTTTCGATCCAACCTTGGAAAAATAAGGAAAATGACCTGTTTGCGTAGAGCTCCGTACAGTGGTGAGGGGGAATATTTGATCTCTTTAGGGATGTTCTTTTTTCAAGATTTAAAAAGAAAAAAATGAATGAATTAAGTTTTATCTTGTTCCCAGACCAGCATGATATAGTCCTGGCTTATTACTGGCTATCGTTATGATAAGATAATTCATGCAAATTGCGCAGCCTTTGAGGGGGAGACATCAAAACAGCACCAGAAAAACTCAGCATCAAAATTTGTGAATGAAAGTATCTGTGTTCTTTAGACATTGAGCTTTGGTCTGTGTCTTGTAGCTTTCTTTTTTTTAATGTTATTTTAGTAGAGTGTATTATTAATTCCAGCAAATTTCAGGATCAACTGCCAGTTCAAAGAGTACATATCTTCTACAAAAAGGAAGTACGATGTTTTTTTAATCAGTACAGGGACAGTACCTGTACTCATTCACTAACACACTATCTCAGCTTAGTCTTAGTCTGTGCAGTTTTTTAGGCTTAACTTGAGTTTTTTTCCTCTATCATACACTGTATTGTTGGGTAACACATACTAATAGATGACAAAATTGATGTGCTCAGTGTATGAAAAAAAAAAAAAAGCAATCCGGGGAGCCCAAAAAGGTCAGTGTGGGCACACGTGGAAAAATGAGACAAACATCCCAAGGCTTCAGATGTGTCTGACAACCAACTCACAGCCCCCGAAGGTTTTCCGGCTCTGACCTGAGTTTCTGGTGGGAAAAAAGCCTCAGAAGAGCCGCAACATAAAGTGGAGCATGAAACTCTCAGAAGCCGAAGCCTCTTACATGAAGAGTTGACACCTTTGTGGCAGAAAAATGCAATTCAGAGCTCTGATTCTTTTTCTAAAGCATGTAGACCAGGCAGAGGTTTTTTTTTTGTATTTTTAAAGATGGACCTGATGAAAACGTGTAAGGAAAATCTTTAAATGTTAAACTGAACTTCTCATGTCACTGTTTTATCTACAGTCCAGTGATTGAAAATGGACTTTTGAAAGTCAATTTAGAGAAAGTTGGATTCAGTTTGAAATATATTTTTTAATTTAGGGTTTAATTCATGGGATGCTCTGTTACATTCAGGGTTAAAGAAACCTTGATTTTGCAAATGCTGTCTATTTCAAAACCAATCACTATTTCCCAGAGTGAAGAAAATTCTAACAAAAAGCCAGATTTATAAATATAAATCTGTATTTGCATTAAATGATAAATTAAATGATTCTGGTATTGACACATTTTGGTTGACATTTTGGGTTAATGGGTGGAGGTTTTCCTACCCAGAGAAATTTGCCTGTATAAATTAAGATTTTTTTTCCCCTTCAGTCTTTAGTGGCCCTTTCTACTACTATGATGGAGAACTGTGTTCCTTTTAAAGTATACATACTTTCTTCTTCCCAGCTTTGACACTTTTATTACAAAATCATTTTTGACCATTGGTGGTGTGTGATGAACCTTTTTTTTAAGCAGTGGAAGTCACAGTTAAAATTGGTCTGTGAACATGCAGCTGCACACTGTCACTACTTATTTAACCAGATGACAGCCTACTTTGTAAAAGATAGTTGGCAGCTCGGGCAAACTTAATTTGCATGGTTTGTAATTTCCTTTTTTTAGGGTTATTCAGGCCCTTCTGTACGAATTTGTGTTTTCTCTGGGTTTTATCTGAGCTGGTTTGGGACGCTTTGCTTTCGGAATAATTTCTTTTGGTAATTGTTGGGGCTGTTTTACATCTTTTGAATTGGTTAACTATGTCGAATCCAAATGAGTCGGAAAAGAGATTTGTATGTCACACAATGGAGAAGAAATGAGGAGAACACGTGAGATAAATAGCCAATTCAAATGGCTGGTGGAGGTTATTGGAGAAGCCATATTTGTTTTGTTTTCAGTAAATTCCAACTACAGGAGCTACCTCGTTGCCTTCATAGCCAGAATTTGCTCTCGGTGGATAGGCTGCAGGCAAAGAAGTGACAATGGAGTAGAGGCAATGCAATTCTTGTTAATATGTTGCAATCCTGGACATGTCAGGATAGAGTCTCTGTCAGGTGATGAGGGGCCCTTGTGAGTCCGTATTGTCCTGAAGGAAAGATGAGCTGTGTTACCTTCCGCCTTAGTGTGTGACATTATCAGCCGAGTTGTTGACAAGCTTTAGAAAAAAAAGAAAGAAGGAAACACTCTGGTTCCTTCTCTCTTCTCTCTGCTACACTTTGACTTTCCAGAACTTTTGTCAACACATTGAATCATTCATTTCATTCATTTTTCCCTTAGTGTTTGTTTTAACTGCCCATTAAACTAAATTAAATGACACTTTATCAGTCCATTTAGACCAAAATGTCCTTGATTCTGTTTATAATGGGGGAGTTCTGTAAAATCTACTGGTTCCTTTGTCTTTATCCCAGCCTTTAAAATTAGTTTCTCTGATTGAGATAAGATGGATTTCTTTTCTTTTTTTTTCATGCCAGACACGATCTCTGCTTCCCCGTTTTCCCTCTGGATCTGGAAAGAAAAAGGAGAGCAGAGATGCTTTTAATTGCTCTCTTTTCTATCCACATCTGCCCCCATCCCCGTTCATCAGCCCTACCCCTCGTCATAAAAAAAAAAGGGGGCTGGAGGGTGCTGGGGAAGGAAGATGGCAGGATTCAATTTGATCATTTTTGGGGTTGACGCGGTCGGGGGGGGACTTCTCTCGTGGGGATTGGGCACATCTGGGGGAGGGGATTGTGAAGGATGATGGGATGAGACAGACAGGTGTTTGCCTGGATGACCTATTGTGGGGAAAGTGTCTTCTTCTGTGCGCGTGTGTGTCGTGAACGGTGAGGGGGCTGTGGAGGAGCAATATCCCTGGAGAGTCCACAAATAGGAGGGAAATATGGAATCGGGGACTTTGAGTGTGAAGGAGAGCTGGGGGGAGAGGGGGAGAAACACAAGCTGGGAGTTGAGATAAAAAAAAAGGGGAAATAGCATAATTGGAAAAAGTAGTTGTAATAAAATAGTAAAAACGTGGCTCTTGGTAGGGATTTTTTACGTCCTGTAAACCTTTTTTAGATTGTTTTTATGATGCAAAACTGTTTACTTTTCACTTAGGTAGCAAAGAAAGACTCTGATTCTACAGGGAGACGTGTTTTCTCACCGTGCATGTGACAATAAATAGGCTTTGATCCTTGAATCTAACATTGCTGGTTGTTAAAAGTCGTTTATGAAGCAGAACGGACTGATCTCATGACATGAGTTGCATGTCTGATTTTTTGGTTTTCAGTCTTTTTACATTTAAAAAGGTGCTTTTAGTGCTGGTAGTTTTTTAAAACTATGCAGAAACAGTCAAAACCATCCAACAAAAGTGTGTTTTAACAAAAACATAATGCGTTGACTCAGTTTTCCGACATTAAATTGGCTGTGAATGGGATCAGTTCACAACCCGTAACCCCTTTTTTGTAAAGATGAGCTGTAAATGATGCCTTTTTTCTCTCATTTTCCCATTTAATGACAGGGTGTGGCGGAAAGTGGGGAGGGGGGGAAACAAAGAGGCTCCGGGAAAGATGGAAGAAAAAAAAATGAGAGGGGGGTGAAAGAAGTGATGGAGAAAAGGGTGGGACTCCCAGAGGTGGCGTCCCGGATGCGGGGGGGGGGGGGGGGGGGGGGCCTCAGAGGCCCGCGCAAGGAATGTCTGACCTTCCCTCTCTCCTCACACTAATCAAGGGCGTTGTGAGTCTGCACGGGTGTGTGTTTTACGTGTGCGTTTGGTCATTTTCAACGCGGCGCGTTCGAGGACCCCTCGCCACATCGGTTTGTACGGTATTGACGGACACGAATCCTCCTGTTCAAACATCTCGTCTCTTTTCAAAACAGTCTTATTTATTTGGGACAAACAACCTTTATATGTGAGCTGGTGCTTCAAAAGGGAAATAACTCGGAGAAGACTAGCAGAAAAACACACTTCTAAACGCAGGAGAACGGGGGGGAACGCGCCAGATCAGTCCTCATTATACAGCATTAATCATCTTTAATCTGCTCTTAATCCAATATCTCCACCTCACCCCATTAATGAGCCGTACTTGACAACTGGATTAGAAGCAAAGACTGCAGGAGAGGGGAAGGGAAGTGAAGGACAACAGGAAGAGGAGGGAGGATTAAGCCCCGAGCCGCTGCAGGCTGGTCCCTCTGAAAATCTGAGTTCAGGATCAAGAGCGCGGAAAAGCAACATTTAGACGGAGAAGAAAATGTGGCAATTCGAAAATGACAAAATGAAATGGTGAGAATGATGGAAGCTTTGTATTTTACAGCAAATTATATTTACATATGCTACTCTCGGCATTAATAAAAAGACTGTCACCTGGCTATCTGGCATGCCACAGACTTTAGTTAAAACTTAGATCTTTCAATAAGTCTCCGACTTTTCTTATTTTCCATCTATGTGTGTATCATCTGATAAGGGATGGACGGGTTGGAAGATAAACGGTAGGCTACAGGTGGCTTTTGACATCACATCGCACTTAAAATCTCAAATTCTTCACGTCACCTTTGCTTTGGGAATGTGGACAAATCGGTTTATAATGTGCGGATTTTGGTTGCTTGTTGAAGTTGCGGTGATCGAATTGCTATTGGTCCTGCTGATTTATCAAGTGTTGTTTCCAATTGCAAGCGTTCCTCTGTGGGATTTCCAGTAAAGTATTTCAGTGATGCAGGACAAATGGGCTCAAAGAAGACTCAACCAGCTAATCCAGTTGACCTAAGAGCTACAACACCTTTATGCCAATATAAAAGGTCCACATTTCGAATTCAACTTAACAATACAGAGGAATCCATATTCAGAAATGCATCATATTGTTATCATTACCCAAAACTCCCCCATTAAATGGGTTTTTTTTTCTTCAAAAAGACATGATTTTGTGGCCAAGATCAGATCATGACGGTGTCCCTGCTCAATGTTGAGAGGAAACATTTTAATACTTGAACACAAGATTCAGAGATGAGATATTCAGTCTCTTTGAAGCTGCTTAGGCACCTTAGTTTAAAAAGAGTTCAGTCAAAGCCTCGTTTGATGTAACACACTCCGGAGTCTCAGAGATGGGGCAAAAAGTTGAACTATAACTCTTTATAGACAGACTATCTATTTGGGTTATTGCTTTGGAAGTGTATTTTGTAGTCAAAATTCTACATAACCTCACAAAATCAATATCCACACACACAATAAGACCTGTTTTTTATTGATTATTTATTGATTATGTATCAGCACTTGAAAACAGACTGTAAAATAAGTCAATGGTTTTGTTTTGAGCAAAGATTTGGGTACATTTTGAATAATGGCCCTTGTAACAGTTTGATTTGTATATCTACACATGTACTTTTTTTTGTACTGTTACTACATTCACACGCATGAACATACCAGTATATCCTTGACACGCCCTGTGCTGGTTTTGTTAAATCTCAATGAAGCAAGAAATTAATCCTAAATTAAGCGTCGGATTTTTTTTCTTCTTCTTTTTCTTTTCGGCTGTATCCTTTTTATAGCCGTGTAATCTCGCTGATTGAGTGGAGAGATAATAGCTCACTGTCATACTCGTCTCAGACTTGATAGCAGGTCATCGCACGACTCGCAGAAGTAGGACCGAATCTATCATTCTCAACCAAAATGTTTGGATAAGTCTCGAACAATGCCCCACTTGTGATGCACTGATACAATAATTAAGAAATGTGGATGGTTTGGAAATGATGCAGAATCAGAATGGACCT
>CAJRST010041110.1:1336095-1377382 GCA_907169785.1 Menidia menidia
TGTGTGTATGTGTAAAAATTCTAAATACAGCATCACCTTGAAAAGTTGCTGCCCATGTCTCCATGGTAACACTGTCACAGTACATGCACCTGGCTGCTCTGTTGCAAACGCGTGTCTCATTGGCAGAGAAAGAGATGAGTTTGAGGCAAGGAAGAGTGTGATCGATGGAGAGGAAGTGGTTCAGTCACTCTGACAGCGTCCTCTCTGTAAAGTATGTGCCATTTCTTCGTCAAACATCGCTTTAAAGACGAGAAGGTTTTGATTTGAATGCGCGGGCCCGTCGAAACGATCTGTCTGGTTCGAACTCCGGAGGATAAAAAGAGGTACATGATGATGGAAAATCCATGGGCAGGCGGACAGGCGCGTTCAAGGCTCAAACAGAGAAAATAATACTGCAAATTTGACAAGACAGAGACTCATAATTAAATTATCAAAGGAGAAAAAAAAGGGTTTGTTGTCTCTGTTGCATTTTTCAGCATTCACAACATGCCCCGTGAAGGCTTTGAATTACTGCACCTGAATTTAAAATGATATTAGATTTTAAAATGGTTTGTTCATAAAATAACTAAAAAAGCTGAATACGACTAAATTAAACAACTGTCACTGAATGTTTAAATCCATCCAACCATCAGATGTACCATCAGATGTACCAAAGAGAGCAGATATGGACTTTGAAGGAAAAATATATCTAAATTAGACAAAAAGTACCAATGGTTTGGTGATTTTTCTGAATAATTTAATGCCATTTCGTTTTGTTTCTTAATTCTGACAGACCAGATCTTTAAACATGGATTTATTTTTCATCTGCTCATCTTTAGTATCTATTTTTCATGGGGCTTCTAAGGCGGTTCTCTTTGAAACATCTCGTGGGGTAATAAGGTTCACTTTTAAACGGGTAAACAAATGTTCCTTTAGTCCTCAGGATTCTTGTTTCTTGTCTAATAGGAAATGTTGGGGTTCTTAATGCGTTTTTGACAGCCCGGCACAAAAGGCACTAGAAATTAATGTTGCCTTTAAATAAATAAATGAATAAATAAAAAAGCGTAGACTCGGGAGCAGAGCTCATTGTTCACCCTTGGCACCGGTTCTGATTTTACCCAGAATTCCTTGCTCTTTGTTTGATATGCGTGGCAATGTTTGGGGCAGTTTGATGTTGTCAGAAGAGACGTCGCTACAAGTGCTTTGCTCTTTAAAAGATTCCTTCTGTGGCATTGTCTTTCATTTCTTTCCTTTTTTTCCTTCTGGAATTTTTTGTGTTCAGGAGTATCTCTTATCTCTTTAAAAAACAAACTCCCAGAGTCCTCTCAGACGGGGCTCCTATTTCATGCTCTGTTCAACTCAAAAGTTCCCAGCCATAGAGAAATTTGGCTTGGGTGGATGTCTTCACACAACATAAGGATGTAGACAATTTAATCTGGCAGGATTTGGGGAAAAATCATTGGAAAACACAAATAAAACAAGAAATTACCATTGAAAAAAATTAATTACTGTAATTAAAAAGATGTTGATTTTTTTTTTTTTAATCCTCTTTGGAATGAGGAACGATGAGGAAATGAAAAATGGTCCACGAAAGTTCCCACATATGTGGAATAATATAATTGAATAAATCATTTAAATCTTAATATATCTTAAAAATGATTGTAAAAAAAGTATTTGTTTGGTGTCTCTTATTTTAATCATCTCTCTTCCTCAGAGTACATATCTTATCCACAATTTAACACTGCTTTCGCCTTCCTGCTTTCGAATTTCGTTCCATATTAGTCGTTCCGTCCTGGAACTGTCTGTTTGTGTGCTGAAATTTGTATCCGTTTTTTACTGCGTCTGCTTAAATCCGGGTTCAACCTCTCAGAGGCTTTCGTTGCATCACTTTGGGCACGTGCCGATGCTGTCTGGCATTAAGCTCATAATCACATCGCCCTAACTTCTCTCTTCCAATCTCTCACTTTGCCTCTGCTCTCCGCCCTTCGCTGTGATTTGGTCTTCTGCAGGCCACGGTGACCAGCAGAGCAGAGAAATTGCCTGTTATCGAGAGGGTCGATTCTTCGTGGGGTTCCATAAATTGCTTTGTATTGACACCCTGTCAGACTCGGGGTTCTTATGTTAAGATCTGCCCTGAGGTGAGATGATTCCCTAACGCCAGCTAAGCTCCTTCCACCCTGCTTTTTCTGAGCCCTACCTAAAACGAACCGCAGGTTTTTAATATGAGGATTGAGGCCGACCAGCGGTCAGCGCGTGAGGGTCCTTAAATCAGAACATTACAAACTCTTTAAAATGGCACTTTAAGTGAAGCAGATTAGAGGCGGTCGATTATTCAGATTGACGTCCTCGCGGTGTGACCCTTGACAGCCTCCGTATCTAATTCATATGGGAAGCGTTTAATCAAAATCCATCATACTAGGCTGATAAATACAGTGACAGACAAGACTCTCGTAACCCTTCTGAAGGTGTGATAGATGAGTTTCTAAAATCCTGTCGTGGTAATGGAATGGAGACGTTTGGTACTCGATACACAGTTTGGGGTTCTAGTAGAGAAGCAGTGCAGTTAATTACACTTTATGTAGATTCTCATCCAGGCCGTTGTGTTCATTATGAGCCTTAGTAACTGGATATATGCGTCTATAACCTGCTGAATAATTCTGTAGTTATTTGAAATGTAATGTAAACTGTGGTGTTTGGTACTGTGGCCTCTCAAGAAGATCTACCTGTATGTGTGGGTTGTCCAGTGTGTACCTTTCAGCCAGTATCAGCTGGGGTAGACTCCAACCCCTGTAACTGACAGTGAATGGATGGATCATTGAGTAGCTGATCATCCATTCCGTTGAATTGTTGTGAACGTTGACCGTTCCTCAAAACCCTGAAAGCCTTCAAGTTTTTGGACACTGTTTTTCTGTTGGTGAGTAATGGATCTAAAGGGCAAGTGGACTTCTTTCATTTCAGCTTTTATGTATTACATCTCATCCAAAAGGACTCTAGAGTTCTGAACTAGCTGTTGGGGAGCAATGGCTTGTAAGCCATGTTGGCCAGGAAAGGTAATTTTACTTTTTCGGGATGTTGGTATCACTTGTACCAGTTATGGAAGCATTGCATGGGTCCTCCAAGTCGCACCCACCTGTGAGTTGTTTACCTGCCTGAACAAACGTGTTTTGTTCACAAGATCTGATGTGTAAATGGTTGTGAATCCGCCTGGGGAGGAGAGCCGAACATGAACGGCACGTGCTGGGAGGGTTTCATCCGAGACCGACCCCTCTTTCTGTTTCAGGTTATCATTGAAAGCTGGTTCTCCTTCAAGGGTTGCTTCAGTTTTCCAGGTCGAGGTTCAACAACCCAATGTGCCCAAAAAACATGGGGTCAAGCGAATAGATGACCCAAGCCAGGATTCATCAGGCAAAAATTGTAAGTTTGAGTTGAGGGGATATGAAAGTTACTTTTCTTGTGCAAATGGTTTGACCAAAAGATGCACAACGATGAACCCAACTGAGACATTTTGGGATGTTCTGTAAGAGGCTTTACATGGCGGTCTGTCTACTCCATTAACACAACAAGGTCTGAAAAACGGAAGTAGGTCTGGATTAGACCAAAATGTGCCCTCATCCAAGTGCAAAATACAACAAATGCATTTTTTACAATTATTTAGCATTTTGAAAATGTTGTATTTAGTCACTAATTGCTTTTTTATTGTTTTCCATTCCTAAAAGTAAAAAACATGGAAAAAGTACATTCAAATATAGTTAATTACCAGCTACATTCTGTCAAATAACATAAAATGATTTAGCTGTCCTTACAAACTGAACCTCAGGTCAGCAGTTTTCTTTTCTGATGTACATAAAACCAGAGCAGAATACTCTATATTCCCTTTTAATATTTAGTCTTTTGTTAAACTGGGACTGCTTTTCCTCTAAGTGTGTTTTAGGAATGAAGAGGGTGTCAGCGCTGCGCTTCCAGAGGCATTCTCCTCAAACAATGGGACAGCACCCCCCCCTCTCACCGTCACAATGCAGCCGTGTGTGTGTGGTTTGATGCTGTACTGCCATGTGTCTAAATTAGAGGGATGGATTTAGGTAGAGGTTGAGGGGTGGAAGAGTGTAATGTGCTGTGAAAGAAAGCCCACTGGGAGGGGGGGACGCGGAGCGTTTGCATATCTCATAACTTGCACACAAACATAGCAGCTGGCCCATTTCCCCGGCTTTTTGTATCCCTCCGAGTGTGTGCTATCTGTCTTCTTTAAAGTGCTCAGAGCCCAGGTGATTCAACCTACTCCAAAGGAAAAGAACACCCTGGAGAGCTGGGCACCACCATCTTCTCCTCTTTCCCCCGGAGAGAACAAGAGAAGAGCTGCAGATTGGAAGAAAAAAGTGTACGGAATCGCTGATGATAGGATTTTAAATGCTCTTATACTGAGCATTATAAGAAATATCTTTAGATGTAAGTGATAATAAAGAATTCTGACAGACAAAGTCGGGAGAGGTCAAGGAGACTGAGCTTTTTTCAATGTTTAAAAAAAAAAAAATTGTGAAATATATCCTTTTTCTATTCTATTCTATTCACACTCTTCTGCTTCCTGGCTGCTTATTAGCATAAGAAAAGAGAAAATGCTAGAAAAAGGCACGGGCTGCAGACTTGTTTGTTGCTCTGGCAAAAAACTCTGACCTCCAGTTGGCGGAGAGGCTGCAACAGTTTCTGCATATGTGTTGAATGAGGTGGACAAAAAAAAAAAGAATATGTATATATATATATGTGTACGCTTTCTATTCTGCTGCGCTGTTTTTGTAGATAATTCCACATCAAGTAAAACTAGACATATTCAATTTATTTTTGCACTTTAGGAGAAATTGCCTTTTTATTAGAGGAGCGACTCCCTTTTGTTGTTTCCCGTCTGCAGTGAATGCAGCTGTGATGCAGTGTTGCTCTTTCAAACCCCCATGAGATTTCAGAACGCGGAAGAAGTCAGTTAATTAAAAGTGTCGTCTGTTCTATAAGGTATCATGTGTGTTTGGGTAAATACTCAGTTGTGAGCATTTACTGGGAAGCATCGCTGTCACCTGTGCTTCGGAAATGATGAAATTACTCTTTTTTTTTTTGCTAAATGGGCACAAAATGTGTGATCAGCACACTGCAGGTTTATTTTTTACCGTTTGTATTTCATTCCATTTCGTCTGTGATCTGATGATCATGCTAATTGCTAACGCGAAGCAAATAACATCCATTTTTATTGAGAACAACGTAGATTATCAGTGTTATTCCTGGGGGAGAATCCACTTTTGTTAAGATGGTGCAATGCGGGGACCTCTTTGTAGAATTCATTTAAGGGTTTCTGAAGACTCCAGAAGTCTCCAGAGCAAATCAAGCTAGTTTTTCTATTCGTTTTTCTTTGAGAAATTGGGTCTGATGCTGTAACTTTGTGAGACAGCGGCATTGGAGAATACACTTTTTAAGATATGCAACCTCCAGGTGAAATCACTGAACCCATCAATGTCCAGTTCACATTCACAGGAACTTCCAAGATTCTTTAGGTCTTCACTGCTTGTATCGATTCTCGCAGGATGAAAACTGTCTTATTCTTGGCCCTTGTAAAAAAAATTACCATCTCTTCTTTGCACATCTTGCTGCAAAATGGCTGACCTCATATCCATCATTAATACATCCAACATCTGTAGCTATGTGAATATTTCTGGAGATGAAAGTGAGTTTTAGCAGACGTCTGGAGTGTACAGGGTGAAAAGAAACACTGAGAACTGGTTCATGTTCTACTAATGCAAACATTTCCCTGATTCCAACAAACCTGAATCTGTTTGTGAGGCAGTCAATCATCCAGATGCTTGTAAATGTGTATTAACATTATATTTCTCACACTGCCTGTATAGTACAAAAAAAAAGAATTTCCTGTTTGATTCTCCATCTAATATTATGACACTAAAGGGAAGCAAAAATGAATATTACCCATGTTTGAATGCAATGTTAGTTTCACCCATTAGAAATGTTGCCTCTTAT
Organism: Menidia menidia; assembly: GCA_907169785.1. Taxonomy (NCBI): domain Eukaryota; kingdom Metazoa; phylum Chordata; class Actinopteri; order Atheriniformes; family Atherinopsidae; genus Menidia; species Menidia menidia. The sequence goes on from CAJRST010041110.1 coordinate 1,342,084, forward strand.
ACTGTACATTTCAAGCATAGCTTGAGGGTTTTTCACCGTCTCATGTTTGTTTGTTTTACGAAAAGTTTGGTTGTGCCTTCAAACCGTCTATCAAACTTCCCTTGCGAGCCCACTTAGTGTGCCTCCTGTTGTATTTGTGACATAAATGTTTCTTTCCCATATGGTGACGCACAGATGGCGAGCAGCAGCCCTGGCCGCCGTCCACCTCCATTTGTAAAAGGTCAACATCTTCACTTTAAAGAAACGTCCCTCCGCTGCGAGCCGCCAATGTTTTTCTGAAGAGGTGACAGGGGTGGTGAGAAAAACATTTCCCTCAATACAAAGTGCTGATGCCATTCATGCGGAGTGTTGAAACGTCCTCCTTGCAAACGCACGCTGGGAGCTCTCGTGGGGAACTCGGCTGGAGTCCGCTCCATTTTCGGGCGTCCTGCAGGAGTCCAGGGCAGCTGAGAGGCTTCTCGCTGACGCCGACACACAGGTGTGAAAAATGCTAAACGGGGTGATTTCTGACAAGCCTGACTACAGACGCTAACACGCGGTGCAAACGTGCGAATGCAGTCGAATTTGGGAAAACATTGAAAATATGCAATCGGTCAAAAATTCATTTTAAATATCTTTGTAGACTGGAATGGAAATCGGTTAAATGAGATATTTAGCTCCAACGTAACCCATTCAAGCAACAGTTAAGAAGTGCTGTGCATTGTATTTTTATTTTATTTTGTGTGGAGTGTATTTTAGGCTAATTAGACTCACTTTGTGAAGACATACACTATATTGCCAAAAGTATTTGCTCACCTGCCTTGACTCACATATGAGCTTAAGTGACATCCCGTTCCTAATCCATAGGGTTCAATATGACGTCGGTCCACCCTTTGCAGCTAGAACAGCTTCAACTCTTCTGGGAAGGCTGTCCACAAGGTTTAGGAGTGTGTTTATGGGAATTTTTGACCATTCTTCCAGAAGCGCATTTGTGAGGTCGCACACTGATGTTGGACGAGAAGGCCTGGCTCTCAGTCTCCGCTCTAATTCATCCCAAAGGTGTTCTATCGGGTTGAGGTCAGGACTCTGTGCAGGCCAGTCAAGTTCATCCACACCAGACTCTGTCATCCATGTCTTTATGGACCTTGCTTTGTGCACTGGTGCACAGTCATGTTGGAAGAGGAAGGGGCCAGCTCCAAACTGTTCCCACAAAGTTGGGAGCATGGAATTGTCCAAAATGTCTTGGTATGCTGAAGCATTCAGAGTTCCTTTCACTGGAACTAAGGGAACAAGCCCAGCTCCTGAAAAACAACCCCACACCATAATCCCCCCTCCACCAAACTTTACACTTGGCACAATGCAGTCAGACAAGTACCGTTCTCCTGGCAACCGCCAAACCCAGACCCGTCCATCAGATTGCCAGATGGAGAAGCGCGATTCGTCACTCCAGAGAACGCGTCTCCACTGCTCTAGAGTCCAGTGGCGGCGTGCTTTACACCACCGCATCCGACGCTTTGCATTGCACTTGGTGATGTATGGCTTGGATGCAGCTGCTCGACCATGGAAACCCATTCCATGAAGCTCTCTGCGCACTGTTCTTGAGCTAATCTGAAGGCCACATGAAGTTTGGAGGTCTGTAGTGATTGACTCTGCAGAAAGTTGGCGACCTCTTCACACTATGCGCGTCAGCATCCGCTGACCCCGCTCCGTCAGTTTACGTGGCCTACCACTTCGTGGCTGAGTTGCTGTCGTTCCCAAACACTTCCATTTTCTTATAATACAGCTGACAGTTGACTGTGGAATATTTAGGAGCGAGGAAATTTCACGACTGGATTTGTTGCACAGGTGGCATCCTATCACAGTTCCACGCTGGAATTCACTGAGCTCCTGAGAGCGACCCATTCTTTCACAAATGTTTGTAAAAACAGTCTGCATGCCTAGGTGCTTGAATTTATACACCTGTGGCCATGGAAGTGATTGGAACACCTGATTCCGATAATTTGGATGGGTGAGCAAATACTTTTGGCAATATAGTGTACATCACATCTCCACTATCGATATCCTCTTCCTATAGAGGACCAGGTTTTCACACAGCCAAACAAGGATTTTTCATAAGCAAGTAGTATGACTTTTATGATTCACTCTGCCATGTTGAGTTAACCCATGCGTAATAAATTGACTTGGGTTTGAACAGGAAGTCCTCCGGCTGAGCTGCTCACATAGGCAGCTCTCCCATTCATTATTAATCATATCGACGACCTATAAAGAACCTCTCCCATAAGAAGCTGCAGAAGGAAAATATGATTCGTGAGGGTTTCTACACAGCAGCAGGCGTCACTCGAGTTAATTTTTTTTCTTTTATTTAAAAAAAAAAAGCTAAAATCCTCAAAGTGAAAATTAGCTGTTGTATTCTCGGCATGCATTCTCTCAAAATAACAACTATTTACAAAAACACTTCAGCATCAAGTCGATTTACTATTGGTTATATCTTACAGAAAGAACAATAAAAATGTACCCAAATAGTTTATTTTTCCTCCCTTTCCGAGCAGGGTTGGACGCGTGCACTGTCCAGACTCTGGGACACAATAACAGCCTCCCTCATCACACAACTCTCCCACTGAGAGCTGTCATTGTTGAAAAGCGTGACGGCTGAGACACGAGGAGGACGGAAAGGTGCGAAAACGCTGCCGGGACTGTGCCGTCTTACCTGCTGTTCCACTCTTTTTTTCCTTTTTTTTCCAGGCATTTTAACAGTATCCCCACATTGCCAAGTAACCGTCTCTCCCGGGACCCGCGGCGTGTCTTCGCTCCTCTTTGAGCCTATCAGAGCCTACCGCTTCCTCCCCAGCACAGCGATGACATCCTGTCAGTGACTCAGGCTCCTGGAGAACTTCACACCTCAGTGGATGTGATTCAAACACAACATTCGAGCGGGGTTTTTTGCGACGACAACAAACGCCAGATTTAGCCGGCCGCTCTTGCAATGTTTTATCTGGGTTTTTGGGGTTTTTTTTAAAGGGAAAGGAAGTTAAACCCGTTTGCATTTGCCGCGCGCCCACATATCGTCCCCTCCGCTTTAGCATTCACGGCAGACGTGAGCGACTTCCACACAAAATGTCCTTTCCTGTCAGCGCCGTATGATGGAGCGGCGCGAGGTCTTATTTGAGTGGGACCATTAGAAAAACCACTAGAGGAGGAAAAATATTGAGACGATGGAAAGAATCGCCGCCACTCACCGCAACTTTTCCGGCGCTTGCAGGAGAAATTTCGAAAGCCTCATTTGCAAGCTAATGCACTGCCGGTCGACAATGGACGTGTAATTTTGATTCAATCACTGTCTGTCTGCGGCCCGCCCGGTATTAACTTCCTCCGTCTCAGACAGGTGTTAATCACAAGAGCAATGGCGAAGCTTGAACCCTGACAGCTACCGTTCGAGTCATCAGCCTGACAAATGCCGCAGGATTTTTTGCATAATATATATCCCCCATTATATACTTACAGAAACGCCAGCCGTTTCCAATTCTGCCCGGTCTCACCTGAGAAAAAAAGGGAAGTACATATTTGGTCCACTTGTTCCAGGCAAAGTAAATGATAATGAACGGTTTCCGAACCGTGCAGTGAGCATTCACCGGCTGTAATGTTTCCCGGCTATTGTATCGTGATGAGGGTCATTATGTTCCGATCGTTGCATTTTTCGATTTTTCAAATATGCAGACCAGCGAATTGATTTTAACCATAGCTATGTCACTCTAATGCCTCAGAGTTGACAGCACAGAAGCTGATGAGACAGAATTTAAACTGTATGCGTGCAGGAAACGAAGGAAAATAAATGTGTATTTGTGCTTTGGAACAAATCTTTTTTTTCTTTTTTTAAATATATATATTTGCTTTCTGAAACTTTCTGTAGCAGTGTGATTACAGTAACTCAGGGGGATATTTGAACACATAGCTTAGTCTTATAAGTACTGCATGTATATTAGTGGTAGGTTTAGCAGACATCTAAAGCAGATAAATGAGAAATGAGAAACTCGTATAACCATTTCAAGATTGCCAACACTGGCAGGTTCAGGCTTTTGTTCACTAAGAAAGAATCATTCACTACTGCTTATAGAGATTTAGTCGGTCTATTTTAGATTTAAAATTGTTCTACAGTTGGAAAAAGATTTGTAGCCTTTTACTTAAAACATGAGCTGAAATCCCTTTATGTTGTATTGACAATATGAAGACTTTAGCTTGTGGTTAAGCCTTTTCTGTAATTAAAACTGTGTTTACCCAGAATTTCATTTCGCCCCTTCAATGTTGTTAATCTCATGAACTTTTCACTTAACTCACGAAAACAGAAAAGAAACCTTATTCATACAGGTTGGCTGGCTTCCTGTGATTCACATCACGTTTCCTCATTCAGTTTGTGATGGAGTGCAGTGGAGAGGACAAATGCAAAATTAAGCCCGGGCTGCAGTTTCATCGTAAAATAAACTGAGAGATAAGTTTGCAGGAAGTGACGAAGCTGATCCAAAGTGAAATATCACTGCGATTACTGAAGGGAGGCGCCGTCTGCAGAGAGAGACGAGAGAAGGTAGAGGGAGCTCAACAACGCAAAAAAAAAGCTGTTGGCTGTCAGACAAAATATGATGTCTGTACTGGTATTTTTCCACATCTTGAGTAGTTTCACTCTACCGAGTTAAATGTGAATGGTGCTTACATGGAAAGACTTATTTTCAAATTGAGATTCAGAAGATTGTGTTTTGTTTTTAGAAAAAAATGTATTTAAAAAACAATTTTGTGTCTCTTCACAATTCTCTCACAGGACTCTCTTGGAGGCAGCCAACTAACTGACTGGTGCAGTTTGTGGTCTGCAGTTTAAAATAAACAGTTCAGAAACACATGATGATTGCTCCAGGGGAGAAATGTGCTTGGTCTTTAAATGGTTCACCTGTTTAAAATTGGGCAATTGCTAAACCTGCTTTCAGTGCACATCAACATGACTCAACATTACTTTTTTTAATCTTATAGTGCTTTAAAATTATGTTCAGGAATGTGAACATATTAGTTTTCACCTGCCAATGATCTGTTTTGTGGAGGCTTGAGATCGAAATCCTAAAAGGCTTAAAATTCTCAGTGTTTATGCATTTTGCAACAACTGTCAGGAGGCATTTTATTACATAACCAGTTTTTCATTATTCTGACAATTTCTTTATGAGTCAATAAAAAATGTCTCTATATACTAAATTGGTCAAAAGTTTAAACATGATAAATTTGCAATCAATTATATAAAACAAAAGTCAATTAAATTTAAACTTAAATTATGGCATGCTTTTGGAAATTCTTAAAACGTTTTCCTGAAGACAAAAAAATGTTAGAGTAATGTTTTTAAATTGTCAGATGTTGTTGCATCATCTTTTAACCGGGTGTGTTTTGACACCTTTTGCTGCATGTCATTGTGATAAGGTCACTAGTTGTTACAACAGAACCTTTATAACATCTTTATAACACAGCAGCCAATAGAAATCAGCCTCAAACTGTTTTTTAGTAAATGGGAATCCAGCAGTTTTTGCAGGATCATTTTGAGATGAGCAACATCCATTATTCGCAAGTCTTAATAAGTTTTCCCACGGCTGACATGACGGGAGCTACAGTTGGGTAAACGGTGCTTCTGCTGTGGCCAGTAACTTCAAATTCTAACAAAAGTTTAAAAGGTATCCTCCCACTGAAAAAAAAAAAAAGTTTTTTCCTCCCCGACGTTCTTCGCCTTTTGCGATTTTTGCCCTCAACGTTGGTCTCTCTCTTTCTGCCCGTTCAGCTGGCAGCAGGCCGGCCTGAAACCTGAGTAGGCAGAGGAGAAGGAAAGGGGAAAAGGCCAAAGTAACACCAGGCTCATCCAAGAACGGCTGTTGCCAAGGTAAGTGCTCAGTGAAAGAGATGGATGCAAATATAGAAAAGCTGGAGGTTCACATTCCTGAGAATGAGCTATCCTGATCCACTGTGCGGAGAGTATAGAAATTCGGATGTACAACTTTAAAAAAAAAAAATGAACAAGATCCTTTTTAAAGTTTGAGAAATATCACTCCTTATCAACATACCCACAAGCCAACTATTCAGAAGACAAAATTTCCACTGTACCTTCTGAGTGGAAGTTAATGGATCCTCACATGATGAGGAAGTGTGCTACAACTCAGACCTAACGGACATCGAAAATATGCCTGCAAACTCATAAAAATTTGAATATGTCAAGATTTTAATATTGATTGTTGGGAGAAAACATCTTAATGGAAATAGAAAGTATGCCTGCAAACTTATAAAATTTTGAATATGTCCAGATTTTTATATTGGTTGCGGGGAAAAAATATCTTAATAATAAGCAACAAAGTCTTTGGGAATGTAATGTGTGTGGAGGAAGTCACAGACTCAAAAAAGCCTATGGCTGAAATTTAAAACCATATCTAAACAGTCCATCTTCCACTTTCGTTTTTACCTTAATTTATTATTTTTTTATTGTTTTACTTACCTTTTTCCCACCAGTTTTTCTGGTGTATGCACCATTTTCCTTTTGGATTAAGGAGCTAAAACTCTAATGGGTTGAGTATTAATTACTATGTCATTGTTCTTTCTAAGATGGTTGCCAAAGCAAAAGATCATGAGCCTGTTTTAAGAAAGGGCTAAAAGACTCAAAACTTACAATTTACAACATTGGACCTGGGGCACGTAAACTAAATTAAACTCATATTGTTACTACTTTGTTTTTAAGGACATTTTCTTATTTTTTATTTATTTTAACATTCATTAAAATGACTATTGCCATGAAAAATACAAAAGTGGTGCAAATAATTCTGAAAAGTTATTAAGTTACCATGATTACTTCAGTCCAAATCAGGTTTCGCATCCAGGTTAAAACTGCAGAGCAATGGCACAAGTAGTGGCCATTTTAGCCGTGTTACTGCATATTTAGCAACTGAATTAAAGTTTAATACTCATACTTTATACTTTTTATACCCATTTGTTTCTAAGCATAGCATTGAATTATTTACAGTTTAGGACAATCCTTCTTGGAGCCACTTTTTATAATTGAGTTTCAAGATAAATTCAAAGTTCAAAGTTTCCGTTCAAGAGTTAACGATTCAAAAATAAAAATTGTTCGACCCACACACTATATCACTTCAACTTTTTTTCCTGTTATAGGGAAAGTTTAAAGTTAACCAGAACAGTCGGTAGTTTACGATATTTATGTGAAGAAAGTTTGACAAATGTTACTACACGGTTCAATATGGAGATGGTAGAAGTCGATACGGACGCTTCTTCTCCTCCTGCTGATAAACTTTTCCCCAACATCTCTTTTATGAAGTGTGACAGCTTCGATCGCCCGAAGAATTTCTGTGTACTTACTCTATCAAGGTCATCTATCTGGTGCAAACAAGACTCTGGAGGCATCCGCCCACCACCATCATCAGACATCTGACAGGGAGAGTGCATTTCAGCTGACGTCCAACTTTCGCGCACAAAAGTTTGTAGTTCTGACCTCTCTGTGCCTAAAACGGACCGGTATCATCAATTTAATAACTCCTACAAGACGTTCAGAGTATATAAATGTATCAAATACAGGTTAAACATGGTGCAAATGCAATTATTTCAGCTTCTTCTTTGGGTATAATTGCCACACGCTGTTCAGCAGAGAAAATTTGATTGATATTCGAAGAAATTATGCACAATTTAGGGTTAAAATCAGATGTTGAATTTCCTTAATTGAGGAGGAAAATATCACAACCTTTCACAGGGAAAGCTCTAGTGCTCTCGTTCTGAGTCTGGAAAAGGTGATTCAGAAGTGTTAGTCAGGTAAATAGAGTTTTAAATGCAAAAGCGTTTTTCGTGGCCCGTTAGTTTTTACGACAATTTTCACATCTTTTGTCAACAGACCCACAAACGTTGCACACCTCTTTCTGAATTGCTCTGTAATGACAGTGAACACGGAAACGTTTCGTCTCTAAAAGTTTGTGTCTCTTTGCTTCAGTCATGTTGGTGAGAGGCATCATTGCACCTACTATTATACTAATTGGCTATTGGCTAATTGTGCATGCGCAAAAGTTTCCCTCCTCAGATTTTAATAGCTTAATTATGCATGTTAAGAACAAAAGCACTGCAAAACATTTGTATAGAAAATTACATGTGGCAGAATAAGTCAGTCGACAAGAAGTGGGTTGGGTAAATGTCTAATGTCCAAATTCACAACTGCATCATAAAATGTAGTGTTGTCGTGTTGCCATACCTATCCTCTTAACGCATTTTAGTTTTGTGGTTTTTCATCTGAGTCTGGTGAGAAGTAGTTTACAGAAATCTACCTCCAACATTTCCTTTTTTGCAGGGACTTCTCAGGAATTGCTTTCATGTTGTTTTTCAGGTTTGGGTTTTCTGAGGTTAACCCTCAGATCAGACCATCTATTTTGGTCTTTGAAGATTCGTCGTTATCAGTGGGAAGCTTGGTCACCAAAAAATGCCCCAGCCCTGACAAAGTGATTGGAATTTGCTGGTTTGATAAGATTACTATTCTATTTGAACTGACTGCCTTTAGCTTGAATTGGACTGATGACAGTTGGGACATATAAATTAATAGAATTGAAAGAAAATGCTCAGCATGTCCGGAAACATTGTCGTTTGCTCCGAAAAAGAAAAAAAAGTAAGCAGCAGAGTTTAAAAATACAGTTAACATTTTCATGTGGCATTTATAGGTTGAGCTTGAAATGAAAATCTGAAACTTTGCTAACTTTGGCCAAAGAAACAGGCTTCCTACAAAATGACGATGCTCACAGTTAGACGGAGAATTCAAAGTTTTCTTCTGGTCACTTTAGTGGTTCTGTGGAGCATTTATCGACATTTCTCATGACATCTGTCTCATGATGACATATGAACTAACTGCCCCGTAGCTTTGGATAGAGTTTTCATGCGTGACATGCTTGATATTTGCATTCAGTGCCCAAAAAAACCTCCCGAGGTTCGCGTTAACGTCGTCGATAACTTTGGTTTAAAAAGCGAGAGCCGGTCACACTTCATCCTGCTGTTCGGCCATTTGGAATGAATTTCATTTTCCAGTATCAATTGTCTTCTGGACCTGGCTCCCTGGGCAAAGCAAAAATGAGCTAAAACAGAGTCGTGCATTGTCCACGGCCCCGGACAGAAATGCTTTTACAGTGCGTGGGGTGGGCAGATGGACGCTTGGACGAGGCAGGTGGGGTGCTAGACGGCAGACTGGAAGGAGGGCTCGCCATTGTTGCCCATAACGTCTTGTCACAGTCCCTCATGGTTGCGATGCCACCTTTTTCCATGCCCCTCCATCCCCACATCTCACCCACGTGCAAACGCAGCCGCACACACACACACACACACACACACACGCAAACATTTGCAAGCTTGTGCTTTGGGTAAGAACTGCGAAAAGGCGATCGCTGCCATCTGTTGTGGAGACTCGAGGATTTCCCCGCCGGAGCACAGCTGAACTTCCCCAAAAAAAGGGGTGAGCGGAGACATCAGTGAAAATGAGAGGTCTTTTTCTTTTTCTAGAATTACCCAGCGTGCCGGGTTGAAGGTTAAAGGTATTACAGGAGAATTACTAAGGCTCAGGATGCCTCTATTTCTGACGCTCGCGTGGGAAATCGCATGCCAGTTTTTGTGTAACATGGCAGCAGACGGCCATACAAAAGACAGGCCGTGCACATTTCTGTGGAAAACTGGGGCTGATGTGAGCATTATTTTAGCATCTGAGTATATGAGAATAGATTAAAATCACCCTCTGCTCCAAAATCAAACAAACGGAACACTCGATCAGGATCTATAAGATTGTCTAGAGTAGACAAGTGTTTGTTGAACGCTGAAAACTAATCAAAAATATTCAAATTGATGGACAATGTGTGTTTGCAGTACTGGTTTCAGGACTTGAGGCTGTCCATACTTTATAGAGAACTCGCGCTTTCTTGTAAACCATTTCATTTCTAAGCTGAAAGCAGGTTCTGAGCTTTGCTAAAGATGGGTGAAATTCCGGGTTACAGTTGGGCGAGTGGCTGTCACGGTCAAGGTTAGAGTGAGTCTCAAAGGAGCCAACGCGAGTCGGAGAAACGTCGCCCCGCGTGCACGCGTTCGCACCAGAAGCCAGCTCTTTATTGCCGAGTTTTAAAAGTGGAAGGGCTGCAGGCAAAGCCATCCATCAGAACGCCCCGTGGAGAGGTAACTCCCATGGCATTCGGCTGTCTCACTCCAATTTCTTTTCATCCTTTTCCAACCGTGTTAATATGTTAAACTCCTCACATGTAGATGCTCCATCCAACAGTTGTGATACAAAACGGATGAAGGGCTGCCAATATGAAGAACATTTATAGACAATACAGTATGATAGGATAGACTTATGAAGTTACAGGTCCCTGAATGTCAGAAATGAAGCTCGAACTATTGGATTTATACGAGGTCGGTTGAGAATCAATGGGGAATACGTTTGTGTTTTTTACTGAACAAGCTAATCTAATGCATTGAATAAAGTACTTTCCCGTTTGAAACACATTGAGCTTGCGGATGGAGTATAGCAGCGTGTTTTATTGCCTGGCCAGACTTAAACATCTAAATAAGTTGTTATTGGCCGTCATTTCATACTCTGATCTCAGCATAGTATCTTCTCAGTAGCACAATTCATTTTAATTTCAGTTTTTTAAGTGTTAATTAGCTCATTTGTGTTGTGTGTTGGCATCATTCGTTTCTTCCACAGATAGGTCGGATGTACCAGTTTTATAGACAAAAATTGCAAAAATTCTGAGTTTGTTTGTGTGTTGTTGTAGTAAAATGTGTGCACAGAGCTGCTACGACAGGAACTCTAGCGATTTATAAGGTTTGCCTTCAGGATATCCCTGTAAAGATGGATTTCACCCATCTGTCAATCGGATAAATACGGGTTAAACAAAGGTTATGGAAATCTATGCCGCGTATGTGCCTGACAAAACTTTCTGTTTAGCTCAAGTTGTGTTGACGCAGTTGTGCGCGCTGGGGCGAGACACAAACATCCCATCCTCTCAGTCACGACGAGCTTGTGAGGGCTTCAGTCGCCCTCCCTGTAGACTCCACTGATGCCCTGTCACTTACGTCTCGTGAAACGCTCAAACTGCACACATTACAAAAGTTATGGGGCTGTTCCCGGTTTTAAGACGGCAGACGTGTTGACAATGTGCCATCACGATTGTCGGGGCAGCTGGTTTATGTTGCTGTTGAGGTGAAATGACAGGTTTGCCAGACGTATAGAGTGTAAAACCAGAGATGTTTAAAGTACTGGAGTAGAGGAGTGGAGTAGAAGTACAAGTATGTACAATTTTTTTACTTGAGTAAAAGTAGAAGTATTCTTTCAACACCATACTTAAGTGGAAGTACGGAAGTACTCCATTTTTTTTTGTACTTAAGTGTTGCAAGTAGAAGTATTTAAAAAATTGCTACTCAAGTATCGAAAGTACAATTAAGTAAAAGTACAAGTAAAAGTACTAGTACTGTGTATATTAAAAAAAGGCAGTCATTTGTTTATATTATTTCAAACGTGTGAAAGGCCATACGGGTGTTTACAAAAAACAGAAAACTACATCTGCATTAGCATTAGCAACCAACAGCACTTCATCTACTATTATTTATTATTCCAGAGTCAGAATTGTGAGCTGAGCCTTTATGCTAGCATGTAACATACAGCTAGCCAGCTAGGTTAGCTTTAGCTAAGGTTAGCTGCTACGTCCTGAGTGAACAGGGAGAACTGAACTAGCGCTTATGTTCTAATTTATATGTCATTGTAATTTTTAATTTACCTTGATATGCTTCTTCAGATTAGAGGGGGAATTTTTGAAGGCTATAATTAACAATCTTTTAGGAGGCTTTTTTAATAGGCTATGCTTGATCGTTCAAATCGCCAATGTTTACAAACAGTGACAGAGCTATTAATCATTACGTTTACATTTAAGTAACGAGTAACGATTCAGGAAAAGTATGGAAATAATCAAAAATATGTAGTGGAGTAAAAGTAAAAGTAGGGGAAAAAATATCTACTCCAATAAAGTACAGATACTACATTTTGGTACTTAAGTACAGTACTTAAGTAGTTCTACTTCGTTACTGAACATCTCTGTGTAAAACACTGGGTGTCCTGGGTTGGTCATTAACAGGATGAAGTATTATCAGACCTCTCATGATGTTTCACAGCTATTGTGTCAAAGTTTAGACTTGATTAGCCACTCGGACTATAATTGGAATCTTTTTATTGCGTGGCCCACAGTGTTGTGTGCTGGATCTAACCTTTAATCTCAGCTCACACTCTAGATGTGACAGGAAAACTAGTCTATTGTTGCCGTAAAGACTTAGAACCATTTACTATCTAAAATTCAGAAATGTTTAGAAAATCTATCTGTATTTAATTTGAAATTATTTAGCTGTCTGTGCACTCAATTCAGGGCAGTTTATGTTTTTTTTTTTGACTGTAGGCTCAGCATTCTTACTGCTTTTGTTTGGTAAAATGTGGATATTTTCTTGAATTTAGTTTGCAGCCATCTAAAGATTGAAAGAATTCTGATAAAACGTTGCAGTAATACTTCATTAGGGTCACTAATTACACAAACTATCGAAAATACTTGGCAAAATATCACTCTATCTATGAAAGTTGAGAAAAAATATCACATTTAAACTCATGAAAACATCCTGCAGTTAATTCTGTTTGAGTTTATCATCGGGCAACATCCAATTCTCCCGGCTCATGGCTGAGCTCATGTTCTCTTTAGTTAAAAACTTTTTTAAAAATGTGCAAGCTTTCCTCTTTAAACCGCAGAGCTGTCAGGTTCCCAATTATTTTCCTTTTTTACATCACTGACACTTAAACACACCGAATCACCAGAAATGTTTTCCTGTAATTTTCTTGTTTTAATGGAGCACCCAAAGAGTTTCCATTGATTTAACTTCATGGGATTTTTTTTCACCCTATTTCCGCATCCTTGACAAGACTTTTTAGGGAGAGAAATGGGTTGCCAGGGCAACAGCCTGAGGTTAAGATTACTTCAAAACTCTGGTTTGATTTTTCTTTCAACGTGTGTGTGTGCGTTTTTGTGTTTGTGTGCGCACCTTTATGAAAACGTCTTCCTTTTGTCATTGCTTAGCGGTGTCCTTTGTACTCTCCATATGTTTTCTCCCGTATCTGGATTTGTCTGAAACTACACAAATCTGTTTTCCCTTTTAATGGATCTCTAAGCTGAATGGAGATCTAGTACTGAATAATTACCTGGAATCTTTGTTGTATAGCTATCCATTCACCAGGCTGGATGAGGTTCTAACAAAGCACAGACTAAAAGACATTAGCATTTTAAAGAAATAATAAAAAGTGACCAGAAAAATGGCTGAGGGAAGTTAAACCACTCAAGTTTTCCTCCATTTTTTTTTGTCTGTGTTCGGAGCGTGAGGTCTTACTTTATTTTTTTTTCTCTCTCCCTTTCCTTGCCTTTACCCCATTAGGAGGGAGACAGTCATTTTACATTATACCAAATTCAATGGGAAATTGCACCGTTCAAAGCACGTCTTACAATGGACCTAATAGTAGGGAGGGTGGGGGGAGGGAGAAGACACGCAGGGCAAAGAGAAAACTGTTGGGAGTCTCTCATTATGGCATTTTCATACCTATTATGATGTTTGCGGCATGATTACATGTTGCACAGTATGAATATCTGTGGATGTGTGTGGATGTGTGATGCGTGTCCGTCTTTGGATGAGGTAGTGAAAGATAATTACACTACGGCTACGTCCACCACCAGCTCTTCCTTGCTTTTATCCACCATCTGTGGAATGAGACGGGTGGATGGTCCCCTATTTTCTTTGACGGTTTTTCTTTAAAAATCTTCCATGGGTTTGATGTATCGTTGGTCTGTGCATGCCACCCTTTGCTGTTATTCGAAGCCATTTTAAGAGGAATATTGTCTCAAATGATGCTAATTCATACTTTTTCTTTTCTTTTTTTTCTTTTATTTGGTGGGAAAGATGACACTGAGGCTCCCGTCAAGGATCTCCACATGCAAACCCTCGCAATCCTAAATAATCTGAATTTCTATACACACAGTGGCTACAACACTCGGTAGACTATAGACATTATTCTGAAAATGTTCAAAAGTAAAACTAAGTTGATGCAATGTTTTCCAAAAAGGTCACGCCAATATGCTATTGTTAAAAGAAAAACAAACTGAAAATCCATTTATTACCATAATGTTTGAACAATGAATAAGTTTTCTGGCTGCATTTTTCTCCTAATTGCAGGGCAGTTGTTGGCTTTTGACACGTCACCTTTCTAAACAACTGTTATTTGCAGCTGGAAATCTCTACTTTGTGCCGAAGATCACTCAAGCGAAGCATAAATCACCTTATGTGTGTCTGCACGGAGCCTAAATGGAAAATAAAGAGCTACAAAACATGCTTTTGACTCAGGAGTGAAGGTGTCTGTAATTATGGATGTGAGAAGAGGCAGGACGACAAAGAAAAAAATGCACTAATCGATCTTCCACTGTTTGTTGTTAATCACACCTTTTGAAATTCACTGAGACCCGAAATGAACCAAGGAAGGAAAGTTGGATAACTTTAGCTTTTGTTTCCTTACTTTTATTCCTATTATTGCCATATCGTAGGAACAATAACCTAAGAATTTGCAAACAGCTTCTTTAGAGTAAAGATGATGCCTTTGACAATCAAAGTGTCAAACCACTGAAAGCCTGTTTTTTTTCCAGAGCAGAATCTCAGGTACTCCCCTCAGCCGCTCATTAGAGCTCTTCTTGTCTGAATAGTTTTCTTCGTGGAAAGGGGGAAAATCCACATTCTATGATGAAATGCTTTTTTTTTTTTTTTTGCCCTGAAGCTTGTCTTAATGCTGTTCAACAGCCAGTGGTGAAACGCTGTAAACAGCTCTGCACTTGAAATGAGTTGGCTGAATGAATAATATATTACAAGCATCAGCGTTCATAAGTAATGGACCACGGAGGGTTCTGCCAACTCTTTTGAGGAGCCACTGTTTGTTTTCTCTTTGACCCAAAAATCCATTTCTGAATGATTTATCCGATTCATTCATTGGTGGTGTGAGGATCTCTTAGGTTTTATTTTTGTATTTCGATGCTTTTGCCTTCCAAACATTTTTCTTTTGAGTCACTTGCAGAAAAAACCAGCATGGGAAGGCACTCTGGTTCTACACCGGCTTTAAGCAGACAGACAAGTGAACCGCTCTGTCCAACATTCGGCCCAGCAGCACAGAAGGCGGAGTTACCAAAAAGTGGACTGAAACCAAAAGAGCCGAGGACCCACTTCCAAATAAAACGTGGCGAAATGGAGACCATCTTTGACGTGTGTGCTTAAAATCCTCTTGGGGGGGGGGGTAAATCCCAACACATTGGTATAACTACCTCAAGCCAATTACTCCTGTTTGATGCGAACAGATTTTTCTAAAACAATGAGGCTTATTATCTTTCCTCACTGGTGATAAATGCTCTGATTAATCCGTGGCATGGAAACAATGTTACATTAAAGATGTGTCTGCGCGGAACAGCTGGGGGAGAGATGCACTGCGGTAAACACAAGATGTTCGGGCACATTTGAAATGCAAAGATTTATCTTCAAAATGCGAATGTGATTACTTTTAATGAGGAGTGTAAATTCATTTTAAGTGGAGTGAAGCGCAGCTTCTGTTGGGGGTATGGCGGCTGTACAACTATCCTTTTTTTCCTGTTTTTTCCTTTTCCGCATGCTTAACTCCTTTCCTTGTTTCTTGTTTCTTGTTTTTCTGTCCCTCCAAATCGGACATGAACGGAGAGGAATCCAGGTAATCGGCACTTTTCAAATCCAGACATCCTTGCCTTTGTCTTTTGTTGCATAAAGCTGTGTCTCATTATTTCTGCCGATAACCTTTGAACTCTTAAAGCCTTCTGAGGCAGATTTGTGACTATTTGCTCCCACAATGCACCTAAAACTATTATTTCCTCAATGGCTGTTGATACGGTTGATACATACCGATAAATTTTTATCTGTTTAATTTATCAAATCATTATTTGCCTTTGACAATAGATTCAGGTGTTAAGGGGTTAAATGAGTTTGATGTAACAGAGCTTAAAGTGTCATGATCCTTTAGATATTTCAGACCTCCACAGAGGATAGATTAGTGTCCTCATATATCCCCACTAGCAAACATCCTCATTCCTTTCTCCTTCTCATGCATTTGAATCGAGATGTCTTTCAAAGTGATATTTTCCAATCCACTTTCATCTGAGGCTCACATTTTCAAACACCTGAATGCAACCCATGTGCCTTTGAATACATCATAAATGGACATTTAAATCCTGTCACGACTACAACAACAGTCTGTTGAACACGCGCTGACTTCAGACTTGTCTCTGTCTGAAATATTTCTGTGCTTGATGCAGAAAGAGGAGGCCCAGTTTGATCTAAATCAATAATGGATTCAGATTAAAGCAGCTGCATCCTCCACATTAAATGGAAACGCATTCAACTATAATGTCCTTTGAGGCTGTTTTATGGGTCATTTATACATAGTTTAGACTTTTTGTGTCATTCTTAGAGATTAAGATAGCACGCAGTATAGTTTAGGATCTGTGTGGATTGCATTTGCTCCTTGGTGTTCAGTTCACTGTCTTCCATAAGTCATTAAACTGTATTGTTACATGAATGGATTTAGAACTGAAATGAGTAAACCGCTCACGGTCTTTAAATTACAACCTGTCCAGGGTTAAATTACCTGTGGACAGATGTTTAGTTGCCTTCTAAAAACTTTTAAGGGATGGAAAGACCAAATACTCACAGCCAAATGTTACCTTTAGTTGTAAATTATTTTAACAGAGTGATTGACACATTAACCCACTACCACCTCCGTGCTTCTCTGCCTTTGATTTTAGAGTGGTCACTGACATAATTCACACCCAAAGTGCTGAATTTCCTCAGTCGCTTCGATTTATTTAGTGTAAGGATTTTTCCTTTTCTGATGTCCTGACGTATAAGTAACTATCTTCCTCCAACATGTCAAATTAATGAGCTTCATGAAAAAGTTATCTGTTGCGGATAACAAAATGTTCCCTGAAAATATTCATTGGGCTTATTTTCATACTTCTCAGTTTAGTGAATCTTAGGGATTTATGCTAAAGTGAAGGGTGAGATTTTTCTCTTTTATAGGCACAGTCCACAGACTTTTATTTTACCGTGTTCTCCACTCTGCCTGAGCGCTAAATATCTACATCACATTTCATCTAATTCCCCATGTCCCACTATAAATGGCATCCGATAGAAGACTTGAGAACGTCAGAGGCCCTTTGACTGTTCAGCTGAAAATATTAAACCAGCATTGTTCCTGTTAGGCTACAACCACCTTAAAATAAGCTTTAAATAAACGTGCATTTATCAAAACAAACTACGTTTAATTCATGCTGAATAATTAACAGCCTTGAATATCATTGTTCGTCATCTGGGGAACTCTCAGAGCTGTAAATGAAAACACTAAAACACATAAAAGTAACTCGGAAAAAAGCCAGTCAGACATAACCGGGAAGCCAAATCCCTAAATGCGACCTGTTTACACTTCCAAAGTACTGCCTCTTTTTCAGGGCTCATGTTTACCGATGAGATGCTCCACTAAAAGCTGCATATTTTGGGGATTAAAGAATATGCATACAGGTTGAATGACACTTTAGAAAGATTCACAGAACTGATGGAATATGAATAATATCCTCATTTACAGACATTTTTACGGGTTCCTAATGACACTGATCTCTTCTAAGTGTTAAGAATATTCCCCTGAGATCAATGAATGACCGCTGAAAACATTTGCTTTGTATTTTTTTATTATTATTTCAATGATTGGTTAAAACACCATACTTTTAAGGTATTTTACAGAAGATAAATATTCTAAATATTCTAAAAAAGCTCGACAGAAAAGGGAAAATTTCTCAAAATGTCGCTTTTCTGCTTGAAGCCAGGCCAAAACATTTTGTTTCGAGTGCGTGTGGTTTTCCAAGTTTGTCCTGAGTTTCAGCAGAAGGGAAAAGCGCCATTGGTTGACATCGGTGGATTCGGAGCGGCGTTTTCTGGCGCCTGTCGGGAGATATTTTGGTTCCCTCCAACTCTCTGAAGCGAGATGGTGAAGCTCTGCACTTTTCATTCGTGTCAGGCTTTCACGAGACCGCGAGGTTGGATTCTTGTTGCCAAATGGAATTCGAGGATACGTCTGCTCTTTTCAAGCTTTGCCTGATTGGATTGTGACATTCTGCACAATCAAATCTTTACTTTGTAAGCAGATTATTTAAACAGCTACACGGAGGGGGGGAAACCAGAACGCTAAATCTACATTTAATTTAAATTCTTTTCAGGTTTGACCTTCCACCTTTTTAATCAGGCTAAAAGCTGCCCGCTATTTATATGTGATGATCTCAAAACCTGCACTAAAAGCTGGACTGCGTGGCTCCTGGTTAATTTTCTGATTTACTTTAATTCGCTCATTTGGATCGAGACGTTTCAAGTGGTGTTTGAGAAATAACTTCACGAGCTTAGACGAGCCCCAAAAGTTAGAAAACGGGAACTTAAAGCATCAACACTCCTGCCAGGCATGAAACTGACAGCGCGCTGAGCTTCCGGCCCACACACATCAGCACCGGACAGCAGGAGCCTTTCTTCCTAATTAATTCCCATTTTCATCCTGGATCAGATTACAGGAGAAAAGGAAAGATGCGAGAAAAAGGCTGCCCTCTTCAGAACCGCCTAATGAGCTTAATCGACCACACTCTGCAATCTCATTTAAGCCCATCTCCTTCCCCATGAATTAAACTATTACAAAAACCTGCTTGAACTGAACTGGCGGCTGCTTAATCACAGCAAATCTCCCTAATCCTACGTGTCAGAGAGACCGAGCGGAGGAGTGATGCATCCTGGGATTTAGTCCCGCGGATGCTCCGGTGCGCACGTGCCTGCGTATGTTTTTCCGAAACCGTTCAGGTTTGTGTGTTGTGTGACACTTGTCACATCCTCATTTTTCAGCTTTTTTTCCCTTTGGGGGATACAGTGTTTGTTGTCGGTTTGTGGCCATCTCCCGCTCATCGACTCCTTTTCATCCCCCCCTATCCCTCCATCTATGATGCCCCCAGCAAGCTTTGTTTCAACAAAGCCTTTTAGCTGATCTTTCCATTTTTTTTATTCCCCCCTACTTGTCTTTTCCTGCTCTCTGCTGGTGTTTTAGTTCCTCCTAACAGCCACGGAACACAGAAACACAAGAGCGACTGCTAGTCTGATAACAATGACAGACAAATGTTAACCTTTTAAAGCCTGATCCAAGAATAAAACAACAAAAAAAAAACTTTTTTTTGGTTTAAATTCCTTATTTGGCCTTTTAACAAAATATGTAAAAAGAAAAAAAAAAAATACATATTTAATATTAATAATTTATTACTATGCGATAAGTCAAGATTATTTTATGTGTAGTCTTCTGCCCCCTGTTATCAGGTATATCTGATTGTGTACAATAGGATTTTGAGCAAAGTTTTTACCATTAAATTATGAAAAAGGTGTCGCAAAACATTTCAGAAACCGTACGTATCAAATATGATACATTATGCATTACAGGGTTAAATTCGTCATTTCGTTGCTCCCTCTGACTTTTTGACAGGGATTCACCCTCCCAGCTTTTTTTCACGCAACAATTGTGTCTCTGTTTCATCTCCGTGGCGTGGGTGGAACGAGTGGTTCATCTGAAGTACGCGAATAATCAGAAGACAGAGGCCCATTTGATACACATCATGTTTAATCAAACATTTGATTGCGATCGTAATTGTTAGCTAAGAGGAGAAAAAAGAATGGCGACATCATAGAGATAAAAGTTAGATTTTAAAACTGACAAATCTACACTCTGCGCTGCTGGCTTACTTACCCTGACACAAAAGGATCTTTCACAAATGCTGATAAAAAATACTTTTTGCTCACATGAAGTTAGTTTTCAGAGGTCAAAGCAGTTATTTTCCAAAAACAGAATATAAGGCAGGAAGCTCTTTGGGAAAATGAAACAACCCCCATCTCAAGTTAAACGTAAAAGAAATAAACCAAAAAAAATGTAAAATGATATTTTTGAATAATAAAACACATTCAGTTTTTTCTATAATATAAACTCATGAACTTGTGTTATTACAATTGAGTAAGGGGAGAAAGATAAAGGAACTACAAGCAAGCAGTTTTCAACAATTTTTGATGAATAAAACCAAATTACAAGCAGAAGCAGTGTGAGAATGACAGAATCTGAAGGCTAAAGGAGCTCTTCAGAGAAAATACATTTCTAATAATGGAAAAAAAACAAAGAACTCAACTAATTAAGCAGAGATTGAAATAAAATGATCATAGTGAATGGAAAAACTTTAAAAACGGTTCAAACTGTATCAGTATTTGTTAATATATTTATGTCAATTGATAAATGGATGGATACAAAATGGTTAGCACCATATTCCAAACACTTTTTACAATTCCAGTGGCTCAAAACGCAGGAAATGGGGTCTGCAGACACAAATCCGAACATTAGGTTTAGCTTTTAAAGGTGATTGTGATTGTGTCACTCATTTTCTTGTTAATATCTAATGTGTCACTTTGTTCAACAGCAACAATTAAACCACAATACCTTTGGGAATTAGTCCCCTCCGACTAAACACGTGTAAATGAAAATGTTGGTGTGTGCAGATAGACGGAGAAAAGTGTCTCACAACATCTGGATGACACTCTGAGAAAGAGTGAGGAGAATCCCAGCCATGGCTGGCTCCGAAATCCTCTCCACACAGTCTTGTTTACAAACCGATAACTAACTCTGACAAACGGTTTACTTGAGGATTCTCCTAAGGCCTTTCTTTATCAGACCAGCAGTTGTTTTTCGGGAGCCGGTTCCAGCTCTGAGTCCATCCCTGACTGAGATCCCTCCGACCAGCTGTTTGGCTTAGCCGCAGAACCCGTGATGTCATCCGACCTAATGCCGTTTCTATTTATTTTTCATCTCCTCTCCTCCTCTTCCCTCTCAGCCCAAATATGACTCGTACAGGCTCGTGATAAGGAGTGGGTTATCTCGGTTCTGAATCCAGAGGCATCCCGAAAGCTGAACTTTTTTGATGTGGAGGGGTTTTTCCCAGAGTGTCAATTTAAAAGAAGTCCATCGAAGAGCCTCAGGTGTTCCAACGACATCCCAACTCTGCACACCTATCTGATGGGACCTGATAGAATCTGTGGGAACGAAGTCCAATAAGCAAAGATCTCCCTGCACACCACAGAGCCAGAAGGTTTTTTTTTCAACATACTCCAGGACACATTTAGATATTTTTGGAGCACATCACAGGAAGTATGAACCCCCTGAGCCTAGAGCAGTTATTAGGTGTGCAGTTTGGCCCTCTCCGACATATTTGGGACTGTTAGGACCCAATACGCTTAATAACTATACTATTTCATCCACTTCGTGTTCAGAATGTGTATTTGTGTGTTTAAAAGTTTCCTCTGTGATTTGGTTCCGAAGATTAATAATTATAAAATTCTAATTCCACAATGAGGACATGATTGTTGGAAAATGTATAAAACCATCTTATTCTTAATTTAAAACATTGGTGTCCTATAGAGCTTACTTTGAGGCCAAAACATCAAAGAAGAAAAAACGAACGGGTCTTTTAAGAAATTGAACTTAATTCCAATTTGTCAGTTTTCAACACATGTCAATATCTTGTTGGAGAAAAAAAGCTGCCTTGTACAACAGAATTGAGACCTTCAGAGTCTCTCTTTTTGTGTTTTTTTGGTCAGCTCTGCTGGGGCTGCAGTGAATTTGTCACGTCACAGTGGAACAAATACAGCATTTTTCACAGCAGGTTTTTTTATTTTTTTTTATTTTTTAAATTGCCGTCCATTAAACTGGCACAAAATAACAAGCTCCAACAGATGATCCCCTCAATCCTCTGACCGCCGCCATAATTCCATTGTGGCGGATGAAACGAGTGCATAAACTGGCGTTATTGATGTGAGAGCGGGGGGGGGGGGGGGGGGGGGGGGGGGGGGGTATGGCTGGAGTAACCGGAGCATGTGCATCGAGTTTTGGGTTCCAGACGTGCCGCATTTCCTCGTGTTGTCTTCGTGATGTGCTATCATTAGGGAGCACGAGAGAATCCAAGTCTAATTAGGCTGTTTAGTAAGGAGCCAGGAGGACGAGGGCCAGTCTAAGTCCAGCTCTGCTGCTGTCTGGGAGCCCTGTGAGGGACACTTTTAATGAGCTCCAGGCTCCGTGTTTACTATGAGATCTCTCTCTCCCTCTGCCTCCCGGTTCCTATTTATTTATCTCACCTGTTCTGGCTGTTTTTCTCCCACCTCTCTCGCAGAAAAAAAAATGCGTCCATTACTCATTTAAGGTGCAGCTCACGCATGTGGGTATACATGTTTATACCTGTTCTATCCACACTTTTCTAAAAAAAAAAAAAAAAAGCTCTCCAGAAATAATTTGACATGGTGAGCTTATTGCACAGCCATTGAATTCCTTTTTTATTCTTTTATGACACGCTTTTCTCTGGACCTGTGCAGAAGCCGAGCTTTTAAAGCATAACTCTATCTCTGGGTGCTATAACTCGCCACCAGATACACATATAAACGCCCCTCAGCCCTCTCTTCCCCACGCACCACTGAACCCACTCAGACTACTTTTCATTGGACTTTAATTTCCAGCCGCGATCGACCACATCTCAACACCGCACGGCTGCTTCTCTATTTTATAAGCGCGCGGGAAAAAAAAAAGTCAACTGGGCTGTGAAGCGGCAAGTGGGGAAAACTAATCAACTCTGCATTAATTAATGATAGTGGAAGGGCTTTTTAGTAACTCTATTTTTTTTTTTGGTAGTGTGTTTTTAAAAAGAGGGGAGAAGATAGCCGAAAATAGTGGACTCTCTGGAGTCAAGTCACACAAAGAGAATGTTAAACTAAGAACAGCCCAGCCTTGGAGTTGGAGTTGGAGGGGAGGTTCAATAATTTATCGAGTCTCGAGTTTGGCGTCTATAGGTGTTCCTCCACAGATGCATCGATTATCGCTGCACAGCTGTTGGGTTACAAGTCGAGAAAGGTCAAAAGGCAACGGAGTTGTTTGCTGTGGGACTGAGGGACAGCGTCCCCATGCCTTCAACTTCAGTGGTAGGGAATCGTGATACATGAACTATCAAGTTCCTCCGACTTTCTTTATCCCAGTAGGGACCATCAGGAATGATTTGGATGACTCGAGTTGAACCACAGATTGTTGAGCTGAGCCTCGTTGTTCCGTTTTTCTATTTTGCTGTCCCTTTTTCCTATCAATGATTAAGAAAATAATACATCTCCTGGTGTAGTTTAAGGTGGAACCAGGTGGAACCACTCAAACCTATCTATCACCTATCTATCACAGAGAGTCCCATACTGCCAGAGTTTTTTGAGCATTTTGACAGATTTTTCAAGAGCCACAGAATGGTTTGTGCTATGACTATGTAAACACCGAACACACCAAAAGAAAGAGTAGACTCTCTTCTTTCATCAGGAAAGAAAATGTGTTTCTACCTTATTCCGTTCTTCCTCAACTTGCGTCTCACCTGCGACATTTCTCGCATAGCGAAGCATTACGTTTTTCTTATTTGCCTACAGTCTATGCTCATCCCTCATCAAAAGTGGCACTGCCACCTAGAGGGTCAATTTGTTACTACATACTCTGTCTAGAAGCCGATATTTACGGACAAGCTTTAGCAGATCGTCCCCCAAGCCACTCGAGTTGAAAAACATAAAAGACGTCTATAGACGTCTTTGGCAGTCAACGGTTGTATTTGAATTGTCATCTATACAAGTCTTTGGCAGCCAATGAGTTAATAAGGCAAATAGGAACAATATTCCCTTTCTTTTGTGTTTTCTTCATTGCCATCTCAGTTTTTTTTTTTCATTAGGGGCTTTCTTTTGTGTGGATTTAACTTGCTATTCTTGGCGTTGGCTCTGCTTCTGCGCGTTGATCTGCTTGGATTTGGGGGGGAAATGCTCTCAAACGCACTTCATGTTGCTCAGGAGGTGGCAGTTAATCCATGTGCTAGGTGCTCTCAGGGGGTTGAGTGCAATCACGATAAAACATCCCACAAATATGTGCAGTGCGTCCCTCACCGCGGCGTTCATCAGGGGTTCTTCAGGGCCACCTTGAAGCTCCCGATTCCTGGCGTCACATAAAGGCTTCACAGACTCAGACAGAGCTCTGGTGTTCTCTTACAAACTCATTTGTTTTAGATCAATCGGACAAATGACTAGCTAGATTGTGTCTCATGCACTTCTTTAATTTGTGGTTATCTCTATTAGTTCTATTACCAGGTTTGGAACCGTTCTGAAATCTGGATAGCCGTTCTTCTCTTTTTGTGTCCCGAGTATTTGTTTCTTTCATCGAACAAACTGCCTCTAAAGTACGTTTTCCAGCCTTTGTCTCTTTGGGTTTTCCCCATCGTGCAGATTTATGACCAAAAATGTAATTAAGTGCAGCTCTTCCTGTTTTCAAACTAATGAATGTAGTTCAGAGGAGAGGAGAAACCAAACCAAGGAGTTGGGAATCTCACAGAGACGGGCGTTACACTGTTCGACAATTATCTTGCTCTTTTTGAGGAGAAACTAACCCGTGGCGGCCCCGTGGTCTGAGCTGGCCTGAGCCACCGGTGAGCACACACTAATTGACAGTAGCTCCGTTCCGTTCCCTGAGCACCACGGGTCACCTTGCCATCCCTGAAGGTGAGACGCTTCGTGAGAAAAATACGACGGCCCCTTGAATAAATGGCGCCGACTACAATCTTGTTTGTGGTCTTTTATCACTTTATTTCCTCCTAATCTCTCCTTCCTTTTTGTCTCGACAATCCCCATGACGCACTCCAGTGCATTTTTTTTCCCTTCTGGTCCCCTCCCTTTGGGTTATCCGCCACCTCCCTCGCGTTCCCGTCCCTTCCCCCGTCTCCCCGTTCCCCCCCCAGCTGCTTGTTAGGGGCAGGCTCAGGTGGCTGAGATGGATGAGGTGTCGCCCCGAAACGTCGACCCAACGGCATCCTCAAAGAGCAGCGCGGGCAGCCAGCGTCCCGCCGGCCCGCCGAGCGCGACCGGGGGCCGGTGACAGGTGCACGCCGTGGTCCCCCCGCCTCAGAAGGGGCCGAGCACTGGGACAAAAACAAGTCTTCCACCTCGAGACGAACTACCCCAACAGAACATCTGTGTCCATCCATAAAGTGCGGCTTATTCTCGTGGCATTTGTGTAAAAACAACACTTAAGATTTGCCTTGTAACAATTCTGTGAGAACTTTGCAAGAGTGACTTTTTCATGTTTCGTAATTTGAGCAGTTGCCTGGAAAAAACAAACAAAAAAACAATCTTTGTGCCCTTTGAAAACTCATCTTCAAAGCATTTAGACTGATGAATTGAAAGCCTTTATGTGGAAGGTTTAGGAACGGCAACGACTACTTTTATGATTCAGACTGTCACACTTCTTCCTCTTTGTTTGCCTAAATCAATTCGCGGCATTTTTACCCACTTCAATATTTTATAAAGCACCTTGATGCAAACGTAAATAAAATCAATGTTCCATTTTCCAGTGAAGTGCTTTTAGAGGGTTGCATTTTATTGCTAATTAGTGTTAGCAACAAAAGGAGGAAAAAAAACATTGGAAAGAAACAATGAAAGAGGGAGAAAAAAAGCGATGCCAGCCCCTATACCAGAATGATGATGATGTTTTAACCTCCCTAGAAACTACTAGCTCTGAACAGCTATCGATTTGCTAATTGCCTTCACTTTCAATTCTATTGTCCCTTAAGGTGGTATTTAACCCCGGTGACAAGCAGTATTCACCACAGAGAAAAAACCCCCCCACAACATTTAAGCCTTCAAGGACCAGAGCATTCAGTCTACAATGGGAACCAAACTTTCCACGCGTTTATGTGCAGTTATCTGACTCGCTGATGGGGAAAAATAATTCTTCCTCGGTTCTGGCTGCTTTCAACCGGCCCGCAAGCATAAGTGAAAAGTGGCCCGAGCCCCGGGGTGTTTTAGAACAGATCCAAGCATGCCAAAGCTTTGCCGCATGTGCAGCATTCGACTCTGCTCTGGACCACAAATTTAACGCATTTAAATCTGTGTATTGCAATTCCAGGGTGAGATGATCTGTTTCCATCCGTTGTTCTCATGGCCGATGCTTCATATCTGTTTCTGTACTCATTCTGAGTTAGACTTTCTTTTCTTAAATGATCCATTCAAATCATATCTATTTAATGTAAGTTCTCCTTTAATAGAACCAGCTCTTTTTATCCAACTTTTTTTCCTAAATATATGTCAAAGTAAAAAATGTGGACCTTCAACTGTTTAAAAAATATGCTGATAAGTCACACGAATTGGTAGTTGTTTCTTTATTTTTAGGTTTTGTTATTGAAATGAAAAGAAAAAGCCTTCTTTTCCACACTTGATCATTGTTTAGAACAAAGAAATTTACCATAAAAGGCAGTGCTGAATGTGAAGGAGGATGTAGTGTCCAGATAGAATTAAGATTGATCTTTTACCAGCGATTTGTTGAAAGGCTAATATTTAATCAATAGTAACAGTTTAATACAAGGCTTGGTTACCCCCAGCCACCACATCGTTGTGCTGGTGGCCCTCTTGTCTGACCATACTTTCCAGTTTGCTCACATTTATGAAGAACATCTAAGTCTTAACATGATGTGGATGTGAGGTCCAAGATGCATATTTTTCAACTATTCTTTTATAGTTTCTATTTAAACTTTTTTGACTGTTTAATTAGCATCCCTCAAACCTTTCAGAAGGCCTTACGTTTCCTGCATTTTTGCTTATTTTTTTTGTCCCAACTTTTTTCAGCTGGTGCCTTCAAGTTCAGATGAATTGACTTGAATAAACAGTAAATGCTTGACATTCAGCATTTACTTTTTTCTATTGATAAAATCTCTCTGTTGCCTGGCATGTCCTTTGGATTTATTCACTCTTTCTCACCCTTCACTTAATTTTGATTTAATATACACATTTTAGAAACTATTATGGACAAACACCATGTTTTCAATAATTCAAAAGCTGCTCCTCAGTTAAGAACCGAGTTCTTCTCCGTCTCCAAGACCTGGACACCCCCTGTGGCCCCACTAGAAGACAATGGGTGGGAGCTTGAAAGGGCCGAGCTCCATGGTTTTCTCACCCCGCTCCTGCCTTCCCCCTTTGGTCTGTCGATATGCCTGACCCGTACAGTGACCAGACAGCGTGGCTGCTGAAGGGAAAGCTCGTGGCCGCCCTTGGTGTGCACGCCCCCACGTGACCGTCAGCACAGGCCTGCTGCCTTGATCCCGTTGGCTTGAGATGGATCTTCCACAGCTGGCACATTGGCAGGTTGTCTTGTGCCAGCTGTGTGTGTTTGGAACCGCTTCAAATCTTGACCAAAAAAAACAAAAAAAAATTGCAGTAAAAGTGAGACTCTGTGTGGGTATTTTCACCGATCTTTCGCTTGCTCTACAGACAAAAGCCACCAGCTGCCAGCGGCTCGGAGGGGTTTATGCTACAATGAAATATTCAGTGTCAGACATCAGAGGTAACTCCATTGAGTGCTGCTGGATTGTAGCAGAAACCTCTACCTAATGCCTATTTCTGGGTGAATCAAAACCTCACATGAACTCGGAGGATCTTTGAATTGAATTGATTTAAAAGTGCTCCTGATCAAAGCTTTGATGTTAACATCTACTTCTCCTGGAACCGTAGCTTCTAAGTACTTCTGCGATGTTATGACCAAGTAGTACAGAGTCAGGATGATAACATGCATTTGAACAAGTAAATACATCTTTGATGGCTTTGATGGCAGTAAAAAAGATACAAAATTAAAAGATAGAAATTAGTGGTGGCACTAAACTGAATATTTCTGGTAGAGGTTTATTACATTATTTCGAGAATGAGCAGTATAGAGAAGGAGGGTTCTCGCACTCTTAAAGATGGAAGAAGCTGAAGGAATGAAATTATTGAAGAAAATAGAAAGACTTTCTGAATAATGCACCAAAATCTAAAATTAGAGATCCTCAGAAGATTCAGATAATCTAAAGTCAACTCTGAGTTAGAGAAAATCTGTATTGGAATTCATGTTGGGCCCTTCAAAGGTAACAGGAGCAGAGGCCCTATAAAGCTTATCAATACGTTTCAAAAGCTGGTATCTTTGTCGTTATGGTACTGGCACAGGTTTTAAAGGCAACCCGTGCTGAAATCCTAATTCAATCTTATTCGGGAGAGGCATTGTTTCAGGTAGGTAATCCACATTTTCCATCTCTGAGATCAGCGCAGCTTTCTCAGTGGAGCACCTTCAGAGATTAACCGGCCTGTCTGCAGTCCAAAAAATACTGTGAGAAGAAGCACTGCAGATGGTGGAATGAGATCTCTTTAGCTGCACAAACACCACATTTCTCAGATAATGTCAGAGAAATCCTGCAAACAAGTTCTGTTGCTAAAGCAATTTAATTTAGACTGCTGTGATTTCTGCTGAAGGGGATAACCAGGACTCCCGGCCAACCTTTCTGAGGATAAAACTTTATTTTCTGTACAGATGTTAATGCGATGCGCTGTGTATTCAGCAGCTGGACTTCTTTAAGCTCTTATGGATGTGTTCTTGAGACACACTTGAATTCGACTTTTGCAGAACTTTCACCTAAATTAGGAATATGTGCGTTCTATCTGGATATTTTTTATTTCCGTCCACCAAAAGAATGCACGTTAGGGGCTCTTGACGACTCCTCGTTGGTCTCTGATTGACTAGAGACCTGTCCAGGCTGTATCCACCTCTCACCCAATGACAGCTGGGATAGTCT
Organism: Menidia menidia; assembly: GCA_907169785.1. Classification (NCBI taxonomy): domain Eukaryota; kingdom Metazoa; phylum Chordata; class Actinopteri; order Atheriniformes; family Atherinopsidae; genus Menidia; species Menidia menidia. Next base: position 1,370,937 of record CAJRST010041110.1, read on the forward strand.
GCAGCCACCCTGTGAGGGTATAGCAGGTATAGAAAATGGGTGGATGCATAGAGTTATACCCATCTCCTTCTTTTCTGAGGATTTCAGAACATTAAACATATGGAAAGGTTGTCCTCCTTGGAAGAAAGTTACCTCTCTTGAAATGATCAATTTGTTTTTTAATCAAGGTTTTGTCTTTGGAAGGTTTGTAGAGAGATCAGGCCTGTTTCAGTAGCACCCTTAAGGTGCTACAGTAGTACCCTTAGGCATCTGTGACTCACATCTGACCGTAACAGGGTTTTACATGTGCAGGAACTTTACTGACTTTTGAAAGAAATCAATCGATTTCAGGTATTCATATTTATACAATGCGGCCTCATTTGTTACCGAAGCGTTTTAATCAGCGTCAAAAGAAAAATGTCATTTATTGTGTTCCCTTCACCATAATGTGGGCTAGCAAACCACAGTGAAAATGTCGCTAGTCGGCCCAGCGTGCCATTCTTTCACAGGTCCGGCCATAATCAGGGTGAAGTCCCAAAGGGAGGCCCTGTTGATCTGTAACCCCGGTTATTCCACTCAGACCCCTCAGCCACATCCCACCAGCATTCATCTGGAAACCTCAATGCACCGGTGTAATTATGACCAAACAAGTCCCTTATGCGCGCGCAGGGCCAGGCCCAGAAGAGAACTCACACAACCTGACAGATGCACAAACATTAATACATCACACTCGCACAAACATATGACAGCACGCGCGCAAACACACCGTGGTTTGTATGGACGGGCACACGCAGACACACCCCATTTGAAGGGTGTAATGGAATGCTAATCAATGCAAAGCCCTTGATGTAGAGGAGCAGATGGCCAGAGGGATGGGCGGCACAGAGCTGGCAGGTACATTTCTCCTTTACTTTCTTTGTACATTTTCTCTCCTTAATCCCTCTCTGTTTTTCTTTCTGCCACAGCCCTCGCATTTCCCGCTCGTATTTCCATTTTTCCGTGCGCTTTAATTTCTTTCCATGCCAATATTTCCCTCCTCTAATCTCACTATTTCGTCCGTCTTTCATCACCATGCCATTTCGCTTGACTTCTTCTTTGTTCACTCCGCAGAGTTGATATGAATAATCAACAGCGCGCGAGGAGCGGCTGAGCTGCTACTTTAACTCTGAAGTAGTAAACAGTAAAATTATGTCTGACTTGAGGGCAGCTCTTTGGAAAATCAAACTAGAACGGGAAAAAAAAAATTAAGAGCTTCTGAAACCAAGGGGGGAAATGCAAAGCACTTTTCCTGCCGAAGAATATCAAACACCTACATATTAATTACTTTTTTTCGTGGCTTTTAAAAAAAAAAAAAAGAAAATGAAATTTCAATTGGAGTGTTATGACTTATGTAGGTGGTACCGCACATGACTATTACTTTTTTTCTTTTATCGTTTAGGTTAGTCAAGTTGGTTGTGAAGAAAGTTATTGTACACCTACCTATGACTCATGAAGCCGGCTGACAATCTAAACATGATCAAAACAAGACTTTTTCACCGTTCTCTCCTTTTCCATGGATGTGTAAGACAGCTGGCATATGAATCGTCTCTCTCCCACTCCTGCCCTTTGAAACCGTCTTATTTCACTTCGCAATTATGAAACTTGTGGCCTTTGTTGAGAGATGGCGTGGAACGATGCGAACTACCGAGGGAACAAAAAAAAAAAGCAGTTTGAGATAAGTAACACCCCTGTTGACTTTCTTTATCGCTGGAGTGAAATCTGAATCACGATGAAACCCGGAGAGCCATCACTGGAAGCCGTGCGGCTTACTGCGTGAGTCAGTGTGTCATTTACATACCACATGGACAATTTTGCATGTTGATGGCTGCTGGTCATTTGGGAAGGAAAAAAAACACGAAAAAAAACAGACTGTCTGCTGTGTGGGACACTCCAAGACCAAAAATCTAACATAGCTTCTGGATGCACCGCGCACAAAAAGCACCAACGTTACCCTGAACATACTGTCCTATTTATATGGAATGTTTTCTTTAAAAAACAGCCTTCATTTTTGCTGAACATTTAGTCCTTGTTGAAAAAAGTCATAATTATTTAAAAAGGGGGGAACTAGGTGGAGACATTATACTCCCTCGACCCAGAACAAACTACCTAAAATCCACAGTGCATTATAGAGCCATATGTCACTGGAACCAACTGCCAATAACCACACGAAGAGTTCAGAACAAAACAAGCTTCAAAAAGATACTGTCTTCAGAACTACTGCAGATGACATGATGAACTGACCTGTGTATATATGTTGTATATTTCTACTCTTTTTCATGTTCCTATTATTTCCTAATGTGATTTTTTTTAATGGTTTGTTCATGATGTAATGTGATTTCTTCATGCGAGGACCCCAGGAAGACCAGTGGCCATTTATTTGGCAACTAATGGGGATCCTAATAAAACTAAACTAAACTAAACTGTGACGCTTGCAGAGGATTTGATGCCGTTGGGGAGGGGACTGTGTGGAATTCTGTCCTGAAGCCGTCGGCTGTGGGACCTGACCTTGGATAAGCAGAGATGAACGGATTGACTGTAATTCAGATTCTTCTTCTCACCGAAGTGGTTCCACTGCTGCTTCCGTTTGGTGTTGGAGGCAGACAGAAGAGGATATTTCTTAGTTTTCTTCGACAGTCGGTATAAAGAAAACCTTCCCCAAAAAGGTGTTTGAACCTCCGTCTAGTGTGTTCTGAATATCTACAACAAGGAGCAAAGATGATGGAGACAGTTTATCTCCACAAATTGGTGTTTATCTCACTTTCTCTGCTAACTGCTGTCTTTGAGATCTTGTCTGCATAAACAGCACTAGTTTGACAAAGGGCTTTTTTCCCTAAGAAAAAAAAGAGCCCACACTGCTTTTTTTTTTTTTTTGTTTACCAAAAATACAAATCTTCATCCTTTGAGAGACTGAACTAAAGTAGAGCAAATTCCGCAATAATTGCTTGCCGTATGCAGGATTGCGTGCTTTCTTTGTTTTCCGTATTGGAGTATTAGTTTAATTTTAACAACGCCATGGTGCTGCCTGTCAGCGTAATCTTGCGTAATCTCACCCCACTCCAAACCAAACCGTTCAATTTGTTCACACTGCTCATGTCATTGTCCAGGTCAATGTAGCTTAGTCAAAAACAAAAGAAAAGTCTCGCTAACCTCTAACTAACTCTACTTGTGCGATTATGCTAGCAGGATTAGCACTTAGCATGTTCTTCAAACTAAGAAGATAAGGATATAAAATCTGAAATAGAAAGCCAAAAAGGTTAGCTGGCCTATTTATGTATCGGTACTGTTAGTAAATAAACAATAATTAATTCATCTTCTTTATTTGAATCCATTTTTCACTGACTGAGATTTGTGAATTGCGCTTGCTAACAGGGTTTGTAAAACGTATAGCAAACAACAACTTCCCGTAAATAAGTTGTTGTTTTCTTGTTCATGTGTGTTGAAACATCCTCATCTTCATCTTGATGTGTTTTATATGAAAAAAAAAGCGTTGTGGCAGGTTCACGAAGCCGAAGCTAACGTGAAGTAGAGATACACAAAGTTAGCTCCCACAGCAGCCTCACGCTACCGACCAGCTTATCAACACACGCCTCCAGTTATTTCGCTCTGCTTTTTTCCCCCCACCCCGTCTTCCCACTTCTTATTTTAATACCACATGATTTTTTCATCCCATTAGTCAAGCAAACCCAAATTCCCCATACTTCTGATAGACAGCCTGCCCTGGGCGGAGACAGAGTGCTGGTTCGAGCTAAAAATAGACTCTCGGTGGACACTTTTTTGTCAGTCATCTAGCTGTCCAGTGGTCACCTGCCAACAGCTTCAAGCTCGGTTGTGCTTACTGGTTAATTTCTTTTCATGTCTGTCATTCAGCATGATTGGCAATAAGTAATAGCAACCTCTTCTTCCCTTCACGTTGCAGACGGGGGGGGGCTGAGGAGGCACGCCATCCCATCTGGAGATGCCGTGCTGAAGGCCACCAGGGTCTGGCCTGAAGCTGGCTGGTTATTTCCCATCTCCCCAGCATGAGTTGATATCTACATCACAACACAGGCGGAGGAGTTGTTTTTCATTTCTGGTGATCCTTTTTTGATTTTTTAGAAAAGGCTTCAAAACAGTGCTCCATCAAATGATGCCGTTTAGCTCGCCACTGACAGGCTACCTGAGCAAAAAGTTGGTTTGATGAGCTTTTTCTTCACATATTTCACGTATTACGCGTTGTAGGTGCAGTTTTTATATCTTCTTCTGCATTTGACTCGTAAAAAGTGCTACTTGCAGACCAAAGCTTCCGCCTGGGAGAACCCACTGTTATCAGAGGGCCTTCAAACTCAGTTATTCCACATTGTGTTGTATTTTAGGCTTTTCATCTTTTCCCACCTTATTGCTCATTCTTTACCTACAGATGCTAAATATTGTTTGCATATAATGGCACAACCACTTCTCTCTTTATGCGTGTGTGCACGCAAATTATGACAATCCAACAATGATTTGATGATTCATGGGAATTTATAGAGATGTTGTTCACACTTCACTCCTACAGAGGGTTTATTATCAGTAGTCATTCAGTGACTTGTTCCTGAAATTGTTGATTTTTTATTGATCCTAGAGCCAAAATGATAAAAACTATCCATAATAATTAGATATGTGAAGGGGGGAAAACATTTATTTGGCTGTCTATATTAATAGTCTTTTCTTCCAACTGCCTCATTCTGAGACCATGGGCTTATTTAGAAAAAATATAAAAAGGTTAAAGACATTTTACTTCCATATCGAATGCTTCTTCCAAAAGCAAAGCGGCATTGTCCTTGAGGTATTTGCAAAAGATTTCAAGCCTCAATGCCAAATGGAAAACAGAGATGTTATGCTGAAAATTTATTGGAAAATACCTCAGTTCTTGCTTACAAAAAGGTGAGTTCACTAGAAGTGTTTTCCTCTTTACCATTCACCACTGAAAACGCAGAATGTATCCTTAAATGTGACTCGGCAGATAAGAATTCCACACTCCTACTTGTTTTTCAGCCTTGCATTCAGAAGCAGCCACTGTAAAGTCTATGGTTTCAAGTGAGAGATATTGAACATAAAAAGGTCACGGATGGAGATAACTTGCAAAGCAATGGATGTCTGCTATGACTTGCAATAAAGAGACTTTTTATTTGTTGCTTTTTGCAATGTATAAAACACTAAAGAAATCACAAAGAGTGATGGAGGGGCTAAACCCATCGATTTAGAGACTTGGATAAGAAAGCAGTCCTTTCTAACCATAAATGCTAAACAAATGACCATATAATGACTATGTGATCTGAGCTAAGATTATTGTGTTTGTTTTTTAAAGCTGTGTTAAGAGTCAACATTAAATCCCCTTCATAGACAGCGATGGTACCAATTTCACATATGAGCCTTTGTGCTTTTTTTCTTCCTTTTTTTTTACCAGTAATAATGCATTATTGATCCAGCCAGGATTGATTTCTCTCTTTGGCTGTTTTTTATTTTTATTTTTTCTTATGTTATGGTTAGCGAGCAGGGAGTGTGTTGGTACGTTTTTATGTCGTTTGTGCAGTAGTAGAGGGTCATCAGAGATTTGCTTCAGGCACAGACTTGCACAACTAGAAGGCAGGGCGTATATAGCATGTAACCGTTAGCATGAGGAGAGACACACAGGCTCACTCCACCAAAGCGCTCCATTATTCAGCGACCTGCCAACAGGGCAGGGATTGGAGGTGGAGGAGATGAAGAGATCGACTCACACGGGGTGACAAGCAGGTTGTTTGTTTGCCAAATAATTAAGGAGACATCGGTCTCTGCCAGAGCTCAGATTTAAAGACGGGGGAGCACAGACGGGCAGAAAGAGTTGTAATGATGCTGTTTGCTCTGTCGCTCATGTAGATTTAATCCCACTGAGAACCATAGAAAAGGACAGAAATAACCCCTTTGGTCATGTCCGAGGTTTGGTTCTTTTAAACAAGAGCTGAAAACCCCTTCTCCCGGATATGCTTTGTTAAGAGATATTTCCTTGAATGGGAAAATGATAAAGACTAAATAGTTTTTACAAACTATAAAGTAACAGATGCTTTAAAAAATAACTGGATTCTAGCATTTCACAGTCCATCCCGATTCAACAGTTGGAATTTTTTATTTTATTTCTTTCCAAACACTTTCTCAAACCATGTGGAAGTAAATAAAAGATCTGAGTGATGAAGAGGACTGGGGAAGGCTCAGGGTCTTAAGTGACTGCCGTTCAAATCTCCAAAAGCGTCCTTCACTGGTTATGAAAGTTCAGTGGCATTATATTTACTAAAAGAGCCAGTAATATAAGTCAAATCCACACAGCTTTGTTGACTTTGACACTCGTAGCTCTGCTCAATCCAGCCCACCCAGGAAATTGTCTCTCATATATATATATATATATATATATATATATATATATATATATATAT
>CAJRST010041110.1:1382744-1405633 GCA_907169785.1 Menidia menidia
CATTCTTGCTACGTCAGCCTTTTAAATCCAGCCCAGGAAGGACTTGTCATGTACGTGTGTGCGAGAGTGCGCCGGTTTTTCCAGAGACGTTCTCATTACACCCTTTGTCTCTATGCTGTCAGCAAGAATCTCCCCACAGACATCATTATAAGGGCTAGAAAGGAAACTGCCATCCAGAAACATGAAGAATGAGGAGTGGATGCTGTGCAAACGGGTCACAGCTATGTGTGCCCTGATTCTGAGAACACAAGCGACAGTGTGCTACCACTGGAAAGCTTGAAACGGGGATATTTTTAAAGATTTTCCACAGAGGTAATAGCAGCTTTGTAAAGTTGTGGATTAGTATTAAGAGTTTGTTGCATTGTAAGGAAACTGAAGTGGACACAAAACCGTCTCTTTGCAGAGGATTAAGCGCCCTCTCTTTGATAGGCCACGTTCACACTGGAGGAACCAAACCCCAAACCCTTTTTTTTTTTCTTTTTTTTGGGGGTGAAATCGCAGAAAAGTGCCACTTGTAGAGGATCAGTGATGTGCAGGTTGGATGTCTAGCTGTACAGACTTTGAACAGATCAGATTTAAGACCACATTTCAAATCGGCCTGGGTCGGATAAAAAAAAAAAAACGGATCTCTGTTGTTCACAGCGTCATGAAAAGATCGAATACAGGTCGCATTAGGGCAGAAAAGTCAGATGTGGGTCACTTCAGGCTGCAGTGTGAACGCAGCCACATTAATCTTGCCATCCAGCTATGGCTTTAGCAGCCATTTGGGCTAGAAAATGGCAAACATTGAGTTAAAAGAAGAGGAAAGAATCCTGGAACAAAGACTCGAATGACTAGTGAATGGAGCTGTAGGCTTAGTGATGCAGCAGACGGAGGAGACGGTTGGTGTGGAGGTAGAGGTGGAGACTGAGATACAGGACGTACCCCAACTTACTCTATTTATTTTATTTTATTTTATAATTGATATATTTTTTTATATTTTTTAAAATATATTTTTATTTTATTTTTTATATATTTTTATATTTTTTTGAATATATTTTATACATTATTTCATTTTTTTAAATATGTTTTTTATTTTTTGATATTTTTCTATATTTTTTAAACATTTTTATATATATTTTCTATGCCATCGACGTCATTCGGGTGTCGAGTTGAATATTTGATCAAATTTCAATTCGTGTGTTGGAAAATTCGTATGTTAAGGCGATCGTAAGTAGAGGTTCTGCTGTACAGAGCAGAGACCTGACCTAAGATTACTGCTAATCATTCTTGATTTTACAAGCTGCAGCAAAAAAACGAAACAATTTGTGACGGCGGGCATCTTCATCCACAATCCCTTTTAATCTGTGACGTGTCTCACTGAAAATAAAAAAAACCTCGATCTACCACGATAAAAGCACGAGTGGAGCTGGTGACATAACTCCAGTATATATGAACTTTTAAAAAAAAGGATCCGGTCTTGCATGCAAAAACATGTTGCTCTGGAACAATGCAGCAATGTTTCATCTATTAATGCGGGTTGTGTTTCATTCAAATAATGCCGTTGTGCTTTTGTTGAGCAACGGCAATATCAATCATAATCTGATCAGAGCGGTAAACAGAGACCCAGTTCAACTCGTGCTTCAGAAAAAGCGCATGTTCGGTGGGATTAAACCAACATGCCGTTAAAGTCATGCTGGAATTAACTCTAACTTTTACTGTTTAATGAAGAATGGTTTAAATATGCATTACTTAGTTTTCCATATGGGTTAAAGCAGTTTAAATGGTGCTTTCAAAGTTGGTATATGGCAGTTAAGATGTACTAAATACCAAAAAGATATTAGATTTTAGATTGGAAAGAAGAAAATAAATCACAATGTGTGATTTTTATTTTATTTTCCAGTCCCATCAGCCTTTGCAAGCACAATGCTGTTGTTGTTTTTTCTTGTAGTTTCCAGTCTGCCAAAAGCTTCTTGTCATTCATTTGTCCCTTTTACAAACATTCATCCAAGGTTAGAGTCATAAGCGAGCCTTCTTTTGTGCACAGAGGGCCATTCTCCGATTTAAAGATCTTCAAAGGCCAATGTCGAGTGCGTCCTCGAGGGTCAGATGATCTTTCAGAGAATAAGTGTTTTCTTCTGTGTTGGTTGTTCGGTTGCCAAGGACTCAGATGGATTGGCCGTTGTATTTAAAGTAATTGTGTCGTCCTTTTTTTTTAAAGCAAGATTTTTTCGTTTTTATTCTTGTCCAACCAAACGCTCACCGCAAAGCTAACAAATGTTATCTTACCTAAGACCTGTGTGTATGGCATTTAGATGGATTACTGACAGTCTTTGTGCAGTGTAATGTAAAGCAGTGATAAAAATGCATTAATTAAATGTCCGCTTTAAAAAAAAACCCTAAGCCATATTTTGTGTGTCAGATTGTCAGACCCTAAACACAGCTGAAGCTTAATCTCCATTTCCATTACCAAAAAACTATTCTACAGGCTCTCCTCGGTCTGTAGAAATGTGTTTTAAGTGGACCATGAGAAGAAAATAAGCCTGACTTAAGTAGTGTTAACTTTTTTTTTTGCCTGTGGAAAAAATAGTGGTCTGACAGGGGTGAAACTTATCATTTCTGTCGTGACATGAAACCCTTTAACTTGTGGGTTCCTGCATCAGACTCCCACTCTTCGCTATATCCACGAGCCCTGCTCTGCTTTTAAGAGCCTGCCTGCAAAAAGAAGTATTACTGAGTTAATTTATCTGGTGGTAAGGTATCCCAGAAGGTGTCAGCCAGTTAAGGAACTTGTTAAGAGGTGCTTTCTTGTAATTGCCCCCCTGAATTGGCTTAAATGTAGACTCACTTGCCTAGGAAATGTAGTGAAATGATATAAGGCTCCTTTGTCAAAGTTGTCTTTGTCGCTTCACGTGTTCTGAAGGTGAAAAAAGGGCTCCGAAATTAGATTTGGGACCCTTTGAGGGACTTGAGAGGAATCTAGCCTTCCCCTCCTTGTTTCCTCATGATCAGCATCACATAATGCTGGTACTTCAGAATCCTTTGGCATTACAAATTGAAGTAACAATGGGTTTTTAGCCAGCTGGCTAAATTCAGTGAGAGTGTGTTGTGAACATCCCAGGTGGAGCTTTAGTGCCGTGAAGCAGCGCTCTTTAAACCGGACCACTGTGCCTACGACTAAGCAGGAAGAACCAGATGCTCCCAAACGTAACCAATTGTTATGATACTTAACCAAAACTAATGAAGGTCAAAACTAAATGTGAGTCGGGAAGAAACAGGAACACAAAACACTCTGCTAACTATTCTACATGACATGCCTGAAGTAATTATATTTTTCCTTGTTTTAAAAACATTTTTACAGTTTAAGGTCAAACAACCAGTGAAAGACTTTGAACTGTATATCCATAAAGTCGCTGGAATACCATATGGAGTGCATCTTGAAACTATATAAATATATATATATATATATATATACAATTCATATTTCTTCAGTTTAGTTGGAGTCAAAGTGTCCATCAAGTTAAAAATTGGTTATGTTGGTCTAAAAAGCTTAACAAGGCATTTTTGTTTCATTTATTTTATACGACAATAAAGAACTGTTTATCTAACCAAAGATAATATATGGGATAGTTAGCAGAAAGCCTCTAAATGAGGCAGCATGTACATTCAACAGAACGTTTGCCGCTCGACGTATCAACAAAAAAGCTGTTAGAGGTAACAAAGCTAAAACAACTGCAAACAAATGTTGTTTTTAAGGCTTTAAGCCTTAAATCAGAAAGGCTCGTTTGAAACGATCTCGCAAATCACCAGATTCTCTCCAGATGTTGTTGATAGAAAAAAATCACGTCAAGGATTTGCATAATGAGAAACTCCGACTTCAAAAGCAAATTGCCCGTCTGCAGCTGGGTGTAAACAGCAGCCTGTTGTTGTTGGACAATCTGAGGAGCCGCATAACCGCCCACAATCACCATGCCAACAACCCAATTACCACAAAGGAGCACTTATGGCCGTGATTGAAAATCTAAGTAAATTGCGAGTGTAATATAATCCACCTTTTTTCTTATGGGTGATGCAGGACTGATGTTTAGGAAGAAAATGAGATTAATCCGTCCTCATTTTGCGTTTCCCTGCTTTTTTCCCCGGCGTACGTTTGTTTATGGGCAGACCGTGACTCCTGGCCCAGTGTCGGGGGGCTGGGTGTCTCTCTAAATGTATGAGAACAATTAGAGCCGTGGTGATGTATTCTTTGCATAAGTGGTGCGCTGCAGCCCACGATGTTAGCCTACAGGGATAATAACTTTCAAAGAGTTAGCTTTTCCCCTAATTGTATTATTTCTTACACTCCACCTTCTGTCTGCCATGTCTTTCCCCTCCCCTGCTTTCTTCTTCACACCCTCCAAAATGAGATGGGGTGATGGACTCCTCCATTACTTGAATGCTATCAAGGGATTGGCTAATGAGAACAGATAAAGCTCTCTCCCTATCTGTTAGCTGACCCATTATCATCCCTTATTGTGGCACAATCTCATTTGACTGTGTTTTAATTAAACACTGCTGGCTAAGTAAATGGCCGCCTCACATTCAGCTTGGCTGAACCCGGGGCACCACAGAAGTATTCATTTGGCGCAGGTAACTTTTAATCATTCTGCCAACACAACATGGGACTCAACCTCCACTGTGATATGCAGGCAGGCTTATTAAAAGGACTCTTTTGCTCGCTGCCCCGGATTGCTCTTTTTTTGAAAAGCGCGAGAAAAGAAAAAAAAAAAAAAAAAAAAAAAAACTTTTTTTATTGAAAAAAAAGAAAAAAAAAAAAAGGATAAAAAAAAAAGTGGAGAGGTGGGGGGAAAAAAAGAAAAGAAATAAAGACTAGCTCAGTGAAGCATCGAAGCAAAACTAGCTTTAATCACTCTTCCCAGCCCAGAGACACACACACTTAAAAGTTTTATAACAAACACAGCACACCTCCGCTGTGCTGGAGACTGTCAGGCTGCAAATAAAGTTTAGTAACTGTGGTGTGCAATCGTCCTTGGAGGACGAAACGTGCTCCCGATAAGAAAAAAAAAGAAGAACCCATTGATTTTGAGATAAGAAGAAGAAAGAGGAGCAAGAAAATGGAGGCAGGGTAAGCTATTAAAGGCTATTAGAGATGGATAAATAAACAGGTGACATGGGCCCAGTTGTTCTTTCTTTCTGGTTGGCAATGGTCTGAATACAGCACTGGGGGGTGGGGGGGGGGGGGGGGGTGAAGCTCCCGTTTAAACCTCCTGCTGCTACAAATCAAGAGGTGCTGAAAGGGAGGGAAGCAGCTCTGATCTGCCCTCGTCACGAGTTTCCTCCAGCTTCCTTTTACCCTTTTTTGCCATCTTTATCCTCGGCCCTATCTCCTCTTTACATCAGCCATTTTTTGTCTCGCTGAACAAAGCATATTTCAAGCACCGGATTCTTCTAATAGCGTGTGCTGTCTTCAGCAAACACTACAGACGCTTGATAAGACTTCAGTAACACTTTCTTTGGCACGATCTGCCATATGGAGGGACTCATTTAAATTGGTTTACCTCACAGTACACATCAGAGGCTACACTCGTTTTTTAATTGTCTGAGCACAATCTATCATCGTATGTGCCTCAAATATTACACAATATAACAACACATCCACCAAAAAGCAGATATTTGTCCATTTGGAACATTGTTTTCCATGTCAGAGTAATGACAAAGGACCAACAACAACACAGAGACAACCAAGTGCAACCTACAGGTTAGTTTTCTCCACGTAATTTCAAAACTGTGTGAACTGAGTGGTAGTAAAACAAGTAAATATGTTATTGGTTTTGCAAAAGCCCTTTTATAGAGATTATGCTCAAAGCTTTTCAAAAGACATTTAAACTTTGAGTGATTTTACAAACAGATGCTTCACCTGCTGAGTGTATGTGTGTGTCGAATAAATAATACAATGGGTGTTTAGGGATTGTCAAGTGAGAGCAGTATGGTGAGAGAGAGAAAGTGGGGGGTATTCATAATTAATATCTATCACCTCCCTCCTTACTCCTCAGCTCTTTTCTCTAGTTGTTATTTCTCTCAACCCAAACATTTCAGGAAAATGTTCATAATTTTACTCAGCTCTACAGAGTCGTTCTTCTTATTGAACTAAACCTCACCTTTCCTGCTCTCCCTCAAGGACAGCTCGGGTTCATTTATTTCTTTTTCATTATTTCCATCGCTTTGAAGGCGACAGCTGTGCTCGACACATAGTGTCGCCTATGCATCTTCAAGATATTTTTCTACTCATATAGCCAGAGTCACGGTCTTCTTTTAAATACACTTCACAGGTCAAATTGATTAACATTTAAATCACAAGAGAAAAGTACAGCTGAACAGCTGTTTGTGCAGCATTTATAGTTACGAATGATGTGCAGGGATTTGGATACTGAAATGCCCCTGCTATCAAACATTGCATCCCTTCAATGGCCTCCAAACACCACCTAATGCCTCCAAATCCGATCCATGAGAAGTTCACAGCTAAAAGACGTCTTGTTTTACTGTTGATTGACGTGACAATCAAACCTACATGGACTGGATTAAATGCTACCTATACTCTGACTACCAGCTCCTTGGAATGCTCATTAGAAGCAAAGTTTCTTTGGAAGATTTAACTTCCCAAAGTGACTCTTTAGTAACGGACTCTACTCAAAATAATCATCGCTTTGGTCTTGAAGGGCTGTTGGCTTTCATCGGATAGATCAAAGGTGTTAGATAACTCGTCCTGCCACCGTTGTCAGCGAGTGGATTGGCCCCCGCCGCCGAGACGTCTCCTTCATTAGCCTCGGTAAAATGTCAATCACTGGATTTAAGCGCGAGTCCCCGGCTAAGAATACACGTGTGCATCATCCACCGGGATTGATCATTCGCCGAGACATCAGAGGGGCTCTGAGGACAGACAGGAAGAGGCAAAACCCTCTGATCAAGCTCTAATCAGCAGACAGGAAAGCGTTTTGCTGGCGCATGCTGCAGGGAGTTTGGTCAACAGTAAGATTTACATTAATTGTGCTTATGTGTTGACAGTTGCGTGTATCTGTGTGTCATGTATAATCCTTCACTGTACCTCCGTGTGGAGATCCATTACCATGTAGCAGCGGTTATTAGTGAGCTTTCCCAAATGGCCTCTAATACCGCTTTGGTTTTAAGCCTCACAAGAAAATCAAACGGCTTTATTGTCGTGAAACCAACCTAAAAGTAACAGGACAGATGGAGTTGAGAAGTAAACGGTGGCTTATAATCGTGCACTACCGCGGCGCTAAGGCCACCAGTGCCCACTGAAAAGCTGCCTACGTTCCGTCCAGTAATAGGTCCGTTAGCGGTCTTTATTTTTCTTAGAGGAAAGATTATGCATGTGCTCATAAAAGTCTTATTGATCTAAGATTGGAGGTCAATGGTTGCGTTAACAGTTTGAAGCGAGGAAAGAAGCCATTTAATCGGCTAACGCCAATGCTGTTTGAACTCCCCAGTCTTTTAACCTACGACTTCCAGCAGAGCAGCCCCTATGGTTAAGTCAAATGCAAAGTTTGATCATTTAAATTAAGGTTAAAGGAGTCTGAACTGTCTTTGATTGTTCCCAATTTAAAATAAACACAAAGAAAAAACAAGAAAATGAAAGAGAAAACAGAACGAAGAGGAAGCTCAGAGAGCAAGAGCTGCTTTGTGAGATGTGAAAATACAATGGAGAGTAGGTGTCGATGGACACCCATCCGTCCATCTTGCAAAGAGGAGTCTGGACTGGCTCAAATAACCCTTCAGCCCTGCCCACTCTCAGAGCCCATAGGGTTCTGCCAGTAATGGCTACAGATGGCAAAACCACATGTAAAAGGTTCTGGATAAACTTCATTCTGGGGCATCTGTAGCTCGGTGGGCTGCTGCTGCTGAAGGTTTGATGGGGTATCTGTCTTATTTTGATCTTTCTTGATCTGGATGGGTATTTCTGTCCTTCCTGCAAAACAAATCCAAACTATTCTTCAGTCTGACATAGATCTTTAACTAGCCTTGCTGTGTGTGTGCTCTGTACAGTGTTGATCCATGACTCTGTCATTACCTTATGCTTTTACTCTCTATACAACTGGAACCGTTTTAGTAGCTCTTTTTTTTGTTTCACCTTTGTGATGGATCAAGTATTTTATGTCAGCTAAAACTGTCATAATTGAATTTTTTCGTAAATCCAACTAAAGGGGACAAATTCTATTAATTGAGTTGACTTGGTCCATGGTCAGTGTTGAAATTCAGACTCTTCAAAGAAAAAAATCATTGTTATTTTACCATGTTTTAGCAGATTTTTTAAAAATCTTTATTTCCTTTCATTTCCGTAAAATCCGTCCGCTTCGTTTTTCACACGCACTTCCTCCTTTTATTCCTTCTCCAACTCATGTCGTGGCCATTTTCATAGGCCAGTTCTGTAGGGAGAAAACAACTTTAGTAACAAGGAGGAGGAACACTGTGAGCCACATTTCCTCATAGTGTATCTGCCAAACGTCCACCTGTTGCCTTGAACTTTGACCCTCTTCCATGCCGTTTTTGGCAATGCGACATCTTCTGCCGACCTTTAGAAAGAAGAAAAGCACACTGAATTACTACAAAACTATGATCAAAGATGTCTGAGGCAGATTATTTTTCATTTTCGCTTCACAAGTCACAAGTATTTGAACTATAAAGTCAACAATTATGGACCTAATTGAACATTAGAAGTGAATAAACACACTTACATGGAGCTTTGGTGCTCTTACAGCTGTACTGTTGCCAGGTCAGCCTGGCCGCAGATGTTCAAGTAAATGTAGTTTTTTCCTGACGTGATGTAATAGCAGGGGCTTTGCCGGCCTGTTAAAACTACCGTGTCAATCACCCAGACAGCTGTCTGTTCTGTTAATATTCCTCAAGCTTCATTCAGACTTGCCTGTGAAAGTGATGGAAAGCACCGGAAGACCTCCAACATTTGAGTTTGGACAGTGAACAAAGTGAGAAATAATGTTTATGACGCAGGTGTTCTTAAAATGTATCATTTTACCCTCAAAAAGTGACCATGATAATAAAAAATAATGATGACAATGAATACACAAAGCAGCTTATAAATGGTAGTTAGTAGCTGCTCCAACCCTTTTAAATACTTTTTTCTTCTTCTTTTTCTGACTCAGATGATCTGGGAAAACAACTCTGTGCCACAGATAATTATTGCAGGTGAAACCGTGGAGGAGGAAAGTTTGCCTACATTAAACCGATCGAGTTGAGATTGTAGCGCCGCACAAAAGTTTCTCCTCTGTTGACATGTTCATTAGTGAGTCCATTATACTTCTGATTAATAAGCCGAAATTCATTGGGAGTTAATGGAACTTGTAGTGCGCGTAACGGCCCCGCTCCGCTCAAGTATCTGACAGCTTAACAACTCACACTTAGTGGGCAAAGGTTTCAACAATTCCTGTCAAAGGAAAAGAGAACGTGTCTCACTGAAAAGAGCAACTGCCCCAGAAATCTCCTTCTTTGGGAACCAGGGAAAGCTTTTATTACTGGACATTTTGTTTCACACCCAAAAGACTGAAAAGAAATGAACTGAACTGAACTTTTCCCACACAGATCTATTAAAAAGATGTGAGTGGATTCACGATTAATGGCTTTTTGTGTTTGGATTTTTCTTGTGTTTTGGGTTTCTGTTTTTTTTTTTCTTTTTTTTCGTGGTCTCATTATGAGTTGGTTTGGTGATTCACAATGTTTTGCTTGTTTCAGTTTTTTGTTTTGGTTCTTCTCTGTGTTTTTGGCTCGTCTGGGTCCAGTCTCCATGTGTCAGCTCTGTTTACACCAGTGGTTTGTCTTAACTTTGACTCACTTATTTAGCTTTTTTCTCTTCCCCGCCAGTTTTCCCCAGTTCCCTCCAGTTTGGTCATTAGTTCCGCGGCCACACCTGTTACCTGCTGTCCTCAGCTGCAACTGCTTCCTCATCCCCCCCCCCACACACACACACACACACACACAGTATTTAAGCTCCCTGGTTTGTCACTGTCATAGACAGAGCCTCGCCATTACCTCCTCTAAATGTTGATCCCGCTGTTTCGGGTCCTCGGTTGTTATAGTAGCTGGGTTTTTTCTTTTCTTTTCTTTAGTTTAGTTTTTTTTCAGCTGAAGTTTAATGGAGTTCCAGCCCGGCCTCACCTTTTGCTGTAGTTTAAGATAAAAATCAAGTCGCCTCCACTTTTGCCTTTCTCGTTAATCAATTAAAACAAAACGAAAGACTACTGTGGTTATTTTAGATTCCAAAGTGTTTTTAAGGTGACAGTCCTTCTTTTTTTGCTCATTGAACACGGCATGTCAAAAGTAACCAGATTTATTTTGTAATATTTGCTGTCAAAACATTTTCAAGATGACAAATTTCCATCTCTTTTATCCATTGGTAACCTTAAAATAGTACAAGAAATATGAAATCAACATGGAACCTGAGGCAGCTAATGTTAAAGCCAGAAACTGATGTAGACTCTAACAGCCCAACCAAACTTTTTTCCCTTGTATCGTCCTACCACCCAGCAGAATTTTTCATTTAGTGAACTCGTAACTTCAGTTTCAGCAGAATATTGGACAATTTTTCTCATTTCAACGAGCACCAACACTATTCTGAGAAAGACTACTTGGAAGACATCAACACCCCCCCAAAAAAAAAAAAAAATTGGTACAATAAATTCTGTCAGTATATGGTAAGTTTATGTTATTCTTCATAAAAGAACAATGTAATTACGTTTTTATAGTTGAGAGTCGCTTTTACCATTAGCCCTAACTGTAACTCACACAGAGGTTGGAGGAAGTCTTTCGGATTTTCCGTCTTAATGTATTTGTTGCTGTCACAATCAGTAAGTTAATAGTTAGCTGTTAGTTGTTTGGTTTTACTTGATTAGCATCATCTCAGAATCACCGTCCGACTCGCTATCTGCGTCATGACTGGCCAAAAGTGACCTAAAGTCGTATTCATACCAGAGTAACGCGCAGCCTTTTCCTGCACGGCCCGCAGACTCCGGACCACTTCAGAGTCGAAGGGAAGAAGAGGTCAGTCTAACTTTATTCAAGTCTTTGGTTACAGATCTGAGCTCAATGGGGGGGAAGAAAAAGCTCATGCAAATAATAAAGAGAATACATTTTCCTCCCTGCTATCCTAAAGATGATTTTGATTTTGAAAGATTCTTAATTTGTTTTGTACTCAATCATGCACAGACGTTTGAGCTTTTTTCAAACTAAGTATCTGAACTCATTATAGACATTTTTAAAAAAACATCTTCTCCTGGAAATGTTTGTGCAGTTTATGAAATATTTAGAAAGCTGCCGCTGGAGTTAAGGAAGCCTGCTTTACATCACCCCCGCGCTCCAGAGAATGCAAATGACCAAACCTAGATTGTCAGCCCTTGCATCATTTTTTGCCCAAAACCCGTTGTTCAGAGGCTTTCATGCACTTCGCCGTTTAATCACCGCGGAGACGGACACCCATTAAGGCATGAATGCAAACTCTCCGCAACTTCACTCCGACTTGATCTCAAAGACGTAATTAACATTTCACATTTGACAAATTCGACGTGGCGTTCGGACAGCCGGGGAGTGAATTATGCCTCAGAAGTAGTTTGAAACCTTCATACTGTGATATTTTCGTAATGGAATAAATTTTTCCCTCTTTGTTAGCCCGTGTCCCCGGTAAATGGCTGTCCTCGGGTCAGAACCTAATTTTCATGTCTATTTGTGGATTAGAGGCCGAACCTTTTGAGAGATTTATTTTTAAAAGTATTGATTAAAATGGTGCCTGTCTTGGCTGTTGCTGTTAAACATGCAGATCAAGCATAAAAAGGTTATCGGATATTGACCATCCGGAGGGCTGACATTTTCTTGGGCAAAGCCCTGCAGTGCACGGCTGTGCGAGAGGCCGGCGGCATATTTATGAGCAGCGCTCCATATTCAAAGCGAGACGGGTGAGGTTTATTGCTTTTTGTTCAAATCGCACCTTAATTCCATTTCTCTTTCACTACAGTCTAACATTTAAGGCTGTGCTTTGCTCCCACTCCGGTTCGGTTCGGCCTCAGAATTGGACACAACAGGCCGAGCTCATTTTGAAGGTCTTGATTTTGAAATGCTTGTACAGGGAGAGAGATGCTCAGTGTCATTCGGCTGTTGCTAGGCAACAAGGCAAAGTCGAACTAATGTAATTAGGTAACTTAAGAAGGAAACAGGGAACTTCGCATCTATTTCAGTTGCAATTTGCCACTTTTCTTTTAATCAAACAGTCACTTTTAACGAAACAGCCTGATTTGGAACAATCACAGGCGGCTTTTCTAATACATTTTTTTACAAATTTTAAAAATTGGCTTGCTTTTAGTTGAGTCTTGATGGGGGGTGCAGGGTCATTTTCTGCTCTGAGCGCATCAAAGAGTGTTCACTTGTGCAGGTGCTCCCTCAGTAAAAGCAAGATGACACGAGTGGAAAAATGAGAGGTGCCTGGAGCACAAAAGACTAATGCAAAGTACTCCAAATTCATTCAAACAACTACAAAAACATCCCCCGCTGTTTAAAGGGGGGGAAAAAAATGCAGCATGCATGATTATAGACCGGAGGCTCGACATGTCGAATCAAAGCTAATTGTGCCAGAGAGGACATTGGTGTCACTGCGCTGGTAAAATTACAACCTCTTCATTTTCATATATTCATTTTCACTCCAAGTTGCGTTTAATTGTGTGAAAATTCCAAGAAAATGAAATAACGTGTTCGAGACATTATCTATGTCCTAGTCTTTGCACAGAACGACTCAGAAAATTGTGTTTTAACACCGAAATTGCTCCCATTTACCGACACGGAAATGTTGTTTTTAGATGAAAAAGTTAAGAAAAAACAACACTGAATGAAAAAGATGATTCATATGTTCTTAAAGAGCTTTAGATATTGTTCTTGTGTCCGTTGTTTAGCTGAATTTAGCTGAGTTTCGCTGCCGATTTCCCTCATTGATTTCATTATGATACAGAAGGTGTTGAATTCCATTTTGATTGAGCATTAGTTTAAATCATTTACTTGCGGTTTTACTTTCGCTTGGCTGTAGAATGTTTTTTTTTCCCCATAATAATGCATTAAGACAAGGCCCGTGTTGAAACCTTTCCATCTCCACACCACAGCCTTCAGGCCTGATGGTGGTGCCGTCAGAAATCTCTGCTCAGCATGACTAATCTTGCAGTTACTTGGGGAGATTTCTATTGCAAATTATGCTGAAAATGGCGTAAATATGAAAGTTTCTATTGGTCATTTTGAGACGTCCCAGCTCAGCCATGGGGAAAAAAGGTAAAATGTGCTTCTGTTTGATTTGTAATTTATTCCCCCCCGCTTTGCTAACGAATTCAAGCTGTCAGCTCCTTTCAGATTCTTTTCCGACCGACCATAACATCTTTAAACATTCCCTTTCACCGGATACAAAGCCAGCGTCTGGCAGCCCATACACAGACACTTCAGCCTCAGCTAAAGGCCCGGTCACATTAGCGCCCGCTTTATTCACATAAACGGCATCCAGGTGACATTTTTTAACTAAGCTCAGCGCCGGCGCTCGGGTCAATAGTCCATTTAATCCTTCACCTGACATTCTGCCGTCGGCCCATAAAGCCTAACGGAACATGTGGCTCGGCGGGCTCTGTGCCCTGACATTTGCCGGTGTGCTCAAGCAGTTTTAATGCGAATCCAGACTGTTTCGGTCTCAGGGGGGGGGGGGGGGGAGGAAGTTAGATGTGGAATTGATGTGAGCTCAACATCCCCTCAGCACCACTTGAACTCTTACCTGAGCTGGACCATCGAGAGGGAGAGTGGAGATGATTGGCTTCGTGCTCGCTCTCCACTGAAGCTTTACACTTTTTTTTCTCCCTCCCTTTTTTTTTCTCTCTCTCTATCTCTGCCGCTGTTACAAGTAGCTTTAAAGGATGAGACACTGATTAGGTAGAGGGTAGAAGGAGAGAGACGGTGTGCAGACATGAGGATGGACAGCAAGAGGGTGGGAGAGAAGAGGGGCTAAAGAGAGCAGGAGACAAGTGGAGACGGAGAGAATAGCTCAAGGATGAAGACTTTAAAGAAGAGAGGAAGGAGTGTGTGGAGGTGGAGATCTGAGGCGGCGCATCAAAGTATGGGTGAAGTGTGGGAATGGATAAGAAAGGGGAGGGCGAATTGAGAGCGGCAATTAGCAGCACAGGAGAGGAGATTTGAGTGTGGAGAAGCAGCTGCGCTTTGTGTTTTTGCAGCTCGCTCGCTTCTGCAAGAAGCTCCACGCCGCTTTGGAAAACCGCTTCAAAGTTCACAACCTTCATTTGGCTTCTCCGTACATCCACTATTCAAGACGCTTCCATCGTGATCGTCTCAGGAGGAAGCACAGGGATGCCAGCGTTAAAATAGATTAATCAGATTTAATTATGATGCATTTTTATGGGAAAGGGATCATACGTTTGAGATTTAAAACTCCTCTGAGTGATATTTGTCTGTGCACATTCAAGTGTAGCAGGGCTGAAATGGAAGAAAATGAGATGTGTGTCAATGATGACAATACACAAAGAAATAATTAGATTTGAGGATGTGCGTCAATATTTTTCCTTTATTCACAATCTGAAAAAAAGCTTAATTTCCTCTTAACCTCACAAAGACCCGAAAAATGAAACAGCAAAACAACTGCAGACTGAAATTTGGTTTTATATTTGATATGTTTTGGTGTTTTTTTTGGATTACACAAAAAAGATAGCAGAGAACAAGTCGATGCATCAGTGTTTATCTGATCGTCTCTCTTTGTTTTCTGCACCAACTAATTCCCATTTTACCAGCTAAGAGACCTGCAGATTTTCCCCTATCATCTTCACGATGGGTTATTCTGAAAGAGATGACGCTGTTTGGGAAATATTGTCAGGATGAAAAGGCATAATCAGGTTATTCTTCTCAACAATAGTTTAAGTCTGATTCCCAACAAAATCTAAGTCCACTACGAAATGTGGAGAATGTAAAAAGACAAGTAAACCGGGAATGCTAATCTCAGAATAGTGTTGTTGCTCGTTGAAATGAGAAAAAAATGTCCAATATTCTGCTGAAATTGAAGTTATGAGTTCACTGAATGAACAGTTCTGCTCGGTGGTAGGACGATACAGGGGGAAAAAATTGGTTGGGCTGTCAGAGTCCAACTGAAATTTGGCTTTATATTTTTACTTTTTACTTACTTTACTTGTTGAAACATCAGTTTCTGGCTTTAACATTAGCTGCCTCAGGTTCCATGTTGGTTTCATATTTCTTGTACTATTTTAAGGTTACCAATAGATGAAAGAGATGGAAATTTGTAATCTTAACAATGTTTTGACAGCAAATATTACAAAAGAAATGTGGTTAATTTTGACATGCCGTGTTCAACGTGCAAAAAAAAAAAGGGGACTGTCACCTTAAAAACACTTTGGAATCTAAAATAACCACATCTGACCTTTTAAAGTTTACTTTTTAAATTGAATGGACCAGGTTCCCACTGGGGAGCCGTACAGCAAACCGCATGCCTAAAAGTGCATCGCTCACTTTTTGGTTCCTCTGTGCTAAAAAACGGACAGCTACATAAATAATGGCGACGTTCCCGATTCTAAATGGAGCAAATCCCCGTCGCCACGGCAGCTAATCAAAGTCAACTCCCCGCTGATCCCCTCAGCCCGTTGTTCCTCCCTCCGTCTGGGCCTGTCACTCATAAACCAATCACAAGCTAACATCTCCCTCCTCTGGTCCCTTCATCACCTCTGACCCGACCCGTGAACCCGGGTCTCCTCCAATAAGGCTTAATGTCACCGCGGCTCGCTCATCCGTGGCCGCAGACAGAGCCGCCAATCATCCGGGATAATCAGAAATGGGCCGACCCCGAGGCGACCCGGCCTTGCAAGACGACTGACAGCGTGGGAGGTGCTGGAGTGGAACTTACAGGTTATTTTCACAGTCTCCCTTTTGTGCCTCCGCTCCAGGCGCACGCCGCAATTCGCCCACAGCGTGCAGCCGAACACATATTTGATCAGTCGAAATGAAAAATGTATATATATATATATACATATATATTCATCATACCAGACGTTTATGGATATCAACAAATGTTACCGCTGCTGTTATCTGGAGGATTTCTGATTTCTGAGTTCACGGTCAGAGCTGTCGAGTTCTTTTCCCATCTCCCGTGATTAGGATGTCCTTGTCAAAGAGAGTGAGACGAGCTTATTGATGTGCCGCTCCGGATCCATTAACTTGGTTAACCTTTTAACGTATTACAGAAGAATTAACTTTGCGGGAAGCGTTCCCCGGTCTCTTTTCATTGTCCTAGAAGAGACGGATCCAGTGTGATGCTCCATAGATGATGAGACCGTGAGATGGAGGGAGGTGATAAAGGGAGATAAAAGCTCGGCAAAAGCTAAACCAACACGACCAAAGAGCTTTATCATTAACCCATTAAGACCTAATGCTTTAGAAAGATTTTGCTCAGATCATTTCAAATTGTTCATTAAAATGTTTCATACGCCAGATTCTGAGGAGGCAATAAACAAGACATTTAAGACATATGGGAGGAAAAACCTACAGATTTGATTCATAATGGCAAAAATATTGATAGACAGGCTGCGAAAATATCATATTGACCCTGACTGACGATGCCTGAGTGGTTTCATAGACTCATATAGATTAATATACATTTGAATAGAGCAGTAATTACACAAATCATTTTGATTGGAAACCTTGACTGCTTTCTTCGCATGTTTTAACTGCCTTCTTCTAAAGTTCATCTAATCTTTAATCTGAACACAAGCGAAGTTCAGGCTGAAAAACATAAATGCAAGGCAGAAATTTGTGCTACAAAAGTAAACCATCAAATCCTAAAGAGAATGGATATTCTTTCTTTCCAGTCACATGACTCAGTGGCTATCTCAACGAATGCCAGCTGGAAAAAACCAGCAGAAGAAGAGTGAAATGCACATCGCCGGCATGGAAGGCATTAGAGTGTGTGTTCAGCCGTCGTTTTCATCGTCCAACGCTTTACGCAAACACCATAAAGCCTGAATACACACCTACCAGAGAACTCCACAAGAGCTCTGAGGCTGTCCTTGTTCTGCCGAGACAAAGTGGAGGTAGAAAAATGCGAAAGAAAAATGGAAACCACAGAGATGATGATGAAGTTGACTGTGTTAAGCTGCTCGTTGGGCTTTTCAGCACTTGATGTTCAGCTTTGATCTGTACAGATCTGCTCGATATTGTCTCAACAACTCGGCTTACAATGTGAGTTATTGGCCTCCAGTGCAAGTCACATTTTAAACATTTTTTCAGCAGAAGTTACAGTTTCTGCCTTGAGCGGCTTGAGTTTTCACTTGTCAGGAAAAGAGCCTAATAATCCAAAGTGATATTCAGATAGCAGTCGTGAAAAAACAGAAAACATCGAGAGCTCTCTGACTTTCCTGGGGGTTCTTCAAGCATTTTCAACACAAAACCGTCCACCGTCTATTCAAACGCTTCATAAAATCCAGAGCTCTGATCAAATTGCCGGGGCTAACACCCATTCGTGCACCCTGTGCACACAGGCAAATGTCCTTTTTCTGAAAAATTGGCATTTTCTGTCACTGTTTCTATGTTTTGTAAAGATTTAAGGCTTACAGTCTCTACATGAAGTCCGTTATTTTAGATCATTTGCCTCCTTTGTGGAGGAGAGAAGTTCGGGGAGGAAACTGTGGAGTGCATTCAATTTTATTTATCTAATTTTTATTTATATGGCTCAAAAGCTGCAGCAAATCATTTAAAGGTTGTGCAATAACAACCTAATTCACTTAAATACCATTCAGATAAAAAACATTTATATTTATTTATTTGTTAGGGACAAATACAGTGGGCATTGGATCATATAAAAAATACTTAAATGTAAAAGTACAGAGGAAGTTGGCCTCGTCATGGAGGGCTCTGCTCTGTGTGGAAAATACAGAACTAGGAGCCCGTTAAGAGGTTTGAATGCGCTGAGATGGATTTAACAGGGAGTCAATAAAGATGGGCCATTTTGGTGCCTATACATGAGCATTTAAAGAGAAGGGCAGTATATAGAGAAAGTAAATATGAGCTGAAAAGTCTGCATTGTTAAGGTTCAGCTTCTTATCACCACTCCCCGGCTGGATCCTGAATGAAAAAACTGTAAGACAAAAGGAAAATGTATTCAGACAGAGAGAAATAACAAAAGGGAAATCAAACCAAAACTTCTGGGTGCCACATTAGTCTCTGATCTCCCTTTGTTGGGACTCCTTATTAGAGGCTGGAATGAAACATCTGTCAAAGCGGCTGTCATGGAATCAGACTGTACCAGCCTTTCATCTTTTCTCTCTACTTTTCTCTTTACTTTTTCACCTTTTAGAAAGATTTTCATGGCATTTTTCTATTCATACTCACACACACACACATATGTGTATATATATCAGAATCAGAATCAGAAACAGAAATACTTTAATAATCCCAGAGGGAAATTATATGAGAGAACATTTAGAATGATAGATTTTATATAAATATATTCTTCTTCCCAAGAGTTTTTACGTCCTGATACACTGATGGACATTTCCATTGCCTTTAATAGTGGTGGAAATTTGATTTTTTTTTTTTTTTAGACAAGGAAAATAGTTTAAAAAAAAGGGGGAGCAGCTGTTAATGACCACCGTGATCATCTCATCCTTTTTTTAGTGCTGCATTTGCAAAAAAAAAAAAAAAAATTTTATTGAATTATTCATCCCGCAGAAATAATAAATAATCACTGCAAACGGGGAATCTGTGAGATTCATATTTCATGAACAAGCCCAAGATTTAAGACAAACTGCTTCATTATGACACGCTCAAACATGCTTAAATACTAATTGGTGTGACGGCCTCCCAAAACATCCACACGCCGAACCCTAAACACACTTCTGAAAACCGCCTAAAATGAGGAAATCTGTGCCAGCTACACAGATAATCTATCTGATCTTTCTTTCCCTTTTTGGGCTACTGAAGCAATTTTATTCACTTTAGAGAGTCCCAGTTCTCTGGCATCATCTTGGATTTACCCCAAAGTTGATAACTCCAGGCCTCAAACTCGCTGGGTTGTTTTTCTGGTCCTGGTCTGTAGCTTGAGTCTTCCAAAGTGAATACATAACTTGTTTTTTTGCTCAAGAAGGAATTGTGACTTTAACACCAGCTTGATCTCATTGTCTGAACCATTTTTTTCTGTTCTCATTTTCAGGGCTCACTGTGATACCGTGGAAAACGTAAAAACGAAATTACTTTTATTATCATTGATGTTAGCTTATTCACATGAAAATACATTCAAAATGACTTTATCATTAATCTGCCTTACCTAGCCTATTAGATTAATTATCCAAGTCTAAAGGGCAGATTCAGGTTCCAAAACATAGAAAATTAGACCTGAAGCCTAATGGGGACAAAATAGTGAATCAGTCTGTTTTTCTCTTGTACTTTAGATAAAAGCATCTGCTAGATTAATAGAATGTAAAGCCAACAGGAACAGACCACCTGCCTTTCATGAGCCATTGCTTTTAGTCATGAAAGAACTCTGAAAGGAAGTCCGCACAGTTGTGAGTGTGTGTGTGTGTGAGTGCGTGTGCGTTCGTGTGTGTGTGTGTGTTTTCTTTGTATTTCCTGGTTGGTAAAATCTGTCCGACTTCTTCCTAATTCGCACTGATTCGAGGAATCGGTTACAGTATTTTACTCAGAGCTTGGCACAATAGACTCGCGGCAATTTAGACAACACATGTCACAGCAAGTCAAATTAAAGAGGAATGAAGCGTCGCCCGGAATAGCGCTCGTGTCAGAGAGCACGCCGTCATTGCACTTAAGAAATGTGGCCCCTCAAAGTGCGATGGCGTGCCTTTTCAGCCGGATAGATGTGTCAGAAAAATAGATGCGGGGAACCGGTTTCGAGCCGCTTTATTATCACTTGTTGGCATAGCAACAAACTTAAGAAGAAAAGTGGAAAGCGCTCTGCACAAACGGAGCTTCTGCTCCAGACCGGAGAGGGAAATGGACGCCGCGCAGTGTATATTTCTTTGAGTTATTGTCTTCGCGCTGGCAGTTATTCATAAAACGGCACACACGGCATCAGTCTGCTGCATGAAAGTGTGTAAACAAACACACTCGAATGTGCATCTGCTTTCTCTCTGACAGATTTAAAAGGCCGCGCGCTTAGTTGTTTGCATATCAAGGCGCAATTTAAACCACATTCAAGAAGGCATGATGATAAAAACAAAGAAGAGAAAAGGAATGTAAATGTAAGCTTAACACATCAGAGTGGAGCAGACAATGGAATGAATTCTGTTTTCTGTCTATTTGCTGTCAATAGTCCAGTTAGGAGTGGTCACCTGGACTGATACTGGGGTCAGCACACCTCTGGGGGGAACTGATCTGGACAGAGTCCTGTATGTGCACATGGATCATGTAATGAAGCCTCTAGGAGGCCGTGAGGCAACGCTGTGTATCAAAATCATAAAAATGAAGATCGACTGCGAGAAAATTTGCAGTTAGAATCAATCGGGCTGATGGAGCTCCGTCAAAAGTGTCTGCTTTGGTTTGCGTTCAGTTCTGTCTTCTGGTCGTCTGTTTCCACTTCGAATCGGGCGAAATTGCTCTGGAAAGTGCATGAAATATGAGAATCCTCACCTCTTTTTTTTTCTTTGTGGGTATCATTTATTGGATCAGACACTTGTCTGCTGTCTCAGAGGGCTGAAATATCCAAGTGCAGAAATTCAAACTAGCTAGATATATCAGTCTTATTTTCACTTGAGCATCATTTCAGATTTGAAATGAAATGAAATGAGCTGATCCTCCTCTTGCATGTGTGCGCTTATGTAATGAGGTTTGATCAAATAGCGCACGACAAGTTGCATGTGAGCATTGTTTACTTTAATTCACAGCAGTGCATGATAGCTCATGGCTTCATGTGTATTTTGCATTGCTCAATACAAGTAATCGGGTACAATAGCACCATGCTGGTGCAATGCAATGGTTTCTCTACAGTTTTAAACCAATCACCTCAGTATATTTGTATTATTTGGCTGTTAGTATAGTTCTATTATCTATTCTATTTCACCATTTTTTTATATTGATTTGGATGGATGATTTATTAATTCTCTTGTATATTGGTGCTTTTTGTGTAAGCCCCTTAGTTTTCAGGCCTATGCCGTTTTTTGGCAGTTTTAACTTGATCAAAGCAGGTTTCTTATTTCATCAGAGTCTCATCAGCCTTTGCTATGATTAATTTAGGACCAATAAGCTGGTTTTGACATGCCAGCTTCATAAAGCTTGTTTCTTTTTTCTTTTTTGTCTAACTTCACCCTGCGCTTCACCTTGAATCAAGCAAACGTCATCAATTTTGTAGCGTTTTATAAAAATTACATACGTTTCGGAATGGATGTGTGGGGATGTTTTACAATGTTGAGCACGGTTTCTGTGAGCAGACTCCTCTGTAAATGGATCGATGGCTCACTGCTGCGGCTGAAGGATGGGAGGTGTTGCAACAGCTCTGCTCTGGGAGGTGAAGACACCCTGTAAAAAAAAATCTCTTTTGTTTGAAAAAGTTAGAAAGCCGCGCTCTAAAATGAGTAGTTTCGCTCACTCTGGTTACTTTCAACAATTTCCTATTTGACGAATAGAATAATAAAAAACATCAGATCATTTCCATCAGATTTTTAACTATTTTCTAAGTTTCTTTTGACAACAATTTCTGCCCCACATGTGCCCGCACAGGGCCATCTTTATGCACTTTATGCTGAAGATGACGCAGAATTATTTCTCCACATCATTACATCTGCTCTCCTTTCATCTTTGCGAGAAAGTCAATGATCAGCTGGATTAGATCCACAGGTGCAGAGCCCCTTAATGGTCCGTTGCATATTTATGAAAGGAGCTTTTCCGAAGTGGATTTAAATGGAGGACGGGGAAACGGCCATTTCTTTATGTGGTGGTGTGACTCCAGGGCCTTTTTACCATTCTAAGCAAAGAACGGTGATGATGTGGGTGACCCATATCGGGCAAAGAGAAATTGGACAGATGACAAAGGAAAAAGAGTTCCGGGTGGGAGAGGAACATTGGTGGCAAAGAAATCAGTGTGCTACACAAAAGCGGATCATGGCTGGGTAGAGAAATGGACTGAGGCTTAAAGAAAGAAGCCACGGCGGAGATGAAAGGGTAAAAAAAATGGGAGACAGGTGCATCTATATGATGAAAATGGAGAAGCCAGAGAACTGGGAACGACTGCAGCTGATGAAAAGATGGATGACGCTGAAAAAGGGAAGGCAAAGTCACAAAGGGAGTCAGAAAAGTGGAGCATTTGGGTGAAGCAGTGAGGCTAACGGAGGAGAGGAAGATGAGGACCAGGGAGTCAAAAACAAAGATGGAGGCACAGTCAAGAGATGGGAATAAAATAAAGGCCAGAAGCATTGGGTGAAAAAGTTAATGAATGATAATCTCCCTCCCCTGACAACTTTAAAGGCTTCATATTCTTCTACTGAAGGTATCCTGTTTACCTTGGAAATAGACAATACATTCTTGCATGTAGGCTAACATAATCTATTTTTGGATAGGAATGGAGCCATCAGAAACGAAGGATCAATAGGTCATAATCTCCTTATGTAAAGATGATTTTACTCTTTTTAGGGATAATTAGGCCTTCCTGCCATAACCGAAATGCCTCAAGCTAACATTGTGTAATTGTCGTAAAACAGAAAAATCGAATGTTCCTTGAATGTAGTTTTATAAATTTGTGCAAAGCTTGGAGGCCTTAGTTCCTGTTGTGGATTAGTCCACCATTAACTCTGGAAGCAGCCATTTTACACTCACACAAAAACCACACTTTTATCGCCTGGTTAGCTTCCAAA
>CAJRST010041110.1:1406033-1416912 GCA_907169785.1 Menidia menidia
CGTGTCGCCGGGGCACTTCACCCTAATAACCCCTCAAATCCAGGTCAGAACTGGAATACCTCCAGATAATCAGTGCTGCCTCCGTCCCTCCGTGAGCTGCTCGTGGCTTGAAAGGGCTCTTTTCCTGTGTGTGTGTATGGTTTTTAGAGAGAAGTGTGTGTCTAGTGCGAGTCAAAGCTTAAGGACGGTTTGCACAGATCCTCCAATGAATGTCAAGATGTCATATTTTTTCAGCGACAGGAATGAATATTGACGTTTTTCATCTCGGCCAAGATGAGACTGTTAGCAAACTTCCTTTGAATTGTTCCTCGGTTTAAATCGTAGCAGGGATCCTTCGGTGATAAAGTGGCCGAGATATTACCTGAAAATGATGATTGACTGGCTGGATGGACTGCCAAGATGCCATGCAGGAGAAGGAAGATGAACTGGATACTTCATCATCTGCTCAACAAGGGCCCCCTCGAGAATAAAAGAGATAAGAGGGAAAATAAAAAAAAAGACGAAAAATGTTGATTTCAGTGGAGCTCGTAAAAAAAAAAAACCTTGGCTGCGGCCTGAAGCCGTCCCACAAGCCTTATGGGGCTCTGAACTGAATTTCCAGCACTTCTTTCGCAGCTCAGATGTGGTAACTTTTCAAATGGGGGCATTTATAAAACATTGGCATAAATATCAGAGCAAAAATGAAAGCCGCGGCGGAGCTTTGTTCTCTTTAAAATAACTTCTGCTCGCGTTTGTAGCTTGTTGGTGAATTTCCACCCGAGCTCGCGGACTGTCACATGAGTGTGCTGGCTGCGGATCTGCCCTCAACACTTGTCACTTCAGATCTATCGCGTAATGTGTGTCGGTGTTGCTCGGAGGCTTTGTGCTATTATTTATCACTGGCTGGTAACCGAATATGACACGCAGGGATGGAGGCACACCCATACGCGGGCAGACTGGATCACTCCAAAGTTCACACTTCTGCACGTATAGGGGGACTCAAAATGTCAACATCAGGCCGATATGTAAAGAATAGCTCGTGTGCATGTGCTTTATGTTTTATTAATTAAAACAGCGTGTCGAAAGGAAATGAGAAGAACTGATAAGCGACCACCAAGAGTCATGGTGGCTTTGACTGAGAATCCAGTCGTGGATGCTGGAAATGGCTCTCACCTCAGAGGATTTCCAGTCCAAACACTTTCCAGAGAATTTGACTGTATGGAAGGCTCCTGCACGTATACAGTCACAAGCTTTAAATACTCTCCTCTTTGAAGTAAAGCGTCTTACTTCCAGCAGAGTGCTCTCACGCAGAGACCCACAGGAGGGAAATCTGAACCTCAAACAAGTCAAACTCACACAAATAAACAGGAAATATATATGAAATTGAAAAATAAAATATATATATATATATATATATATATATATATATATATATATATATATACAATACAGCTTTTTACCATGTCAATATATTTTAAAAGCAGTAGTAAAGAATTAGAGGAGTTTTTAAACACAATCAACTAATTATTTTAAAAATTACCAGACTCTCAGAAGGTTTAGCCGATGACATCTGATTGGCCTGTGGGGCAAAGATGATAGATGGTGATGCTCTTTTAAAAGAAAACGTCAAATTATCAATAGTGTTCCCTCATTAAGTTTCATGCAGTTTCATAATTAGGTCAAATTAGTGCATAAGCAGCAATCGGGGGTTTAGTGTCTTTTGTTTTTCTCATCAAAATCCAATTTGATGCGGGGAAATCTCCCCATCAACCGAAAAAATAAAGCACCGAACAGACACATGATTTATTCTGGCCATGACTCATCAGAAAATTAAACGGGACTGCGGAGCGTTTTGTGCAAGATAAGAGAGCTTTGAGTGAGAACTGCCATTAAGAGCCACAGCGATGCCCAGAGATGCCTCTACATCGCACCGGAAAATTGGCTTGCTTCTTTTTTTTTTTAATGAATGCCTTTTTAACTTGTTCTGCTTCTTCTTTTGTCATCCTGAGACACACACTATCTGTAAGCTAATGGCTGCCAGAACCCGACAGCCTGCATAACTCTTCCCGCTCTGACACTGTACTGTCATATCCGGCCGAGGCTTCATTAATTCCCCATCCCGGAATCAATGACTCGCCTTTTGTAACGGATTTGCGGTCTCGGGCACTTTCTTTCTTTCGCTCTCCCTCCGTCTCTCACTTTCTCTTCCTCTTTGCAGTCAAACCTCAAGGGGAAGAGATGGGGAGATGAATGACAACGGGGTCATTTTACCACGGGCAGAAATGTCCGACAGATAATAAAAAAATGTACAAATGTGCGTAGGTGTGTGCTTTGGACACGCGATTAGGCTTGCACTTATGCTTGGAAAATAAAGAAAGCGCATATTTCTTCATATCTCGGAGGGTCTGAGCCTATTAAGAACCTGTAGGTGCGCGTGTTGGCATGCTTGTCTGCGTGGATGGGGTGTGACATCTCTGCAAACAGTGTTGCGGCCCTTAAAACCCTCTCTGACACCCCCGATTACAGTCACAGGTCGGAGATCGGCTAAAGACGAGGATTTCTGGAAATTTCCATGACCTTTGGACTCAAATGTCACTTGGTTTTGAGTCAGACGTTGCTTCACGGGCTGCAGCTCTTTCTGTGGCATTGTTATTTTCCTCCGTTTAGTAATGGGGAGTGATGGATGTGGACGTGACTTCCGCCCTTAGAGCACAGTTGGTTTTTGATGGCTCTCGCGGTTGCTATAAATGCTAAGTAACATTAATAGCCTCAATGGGCTAAATGGAGTTTCATTCAATTTGATTTTAGGAACGAGGAGCTTTTCATTTAATATTTTTAAAGGGGTCGTTATAAGCTTGTTCACCAAGTCCTTTCCTCTCGCTGATCAAAAGGACAGTTGACTGGCCCAAGACGTTACAATCAATATTCCCAAGGCAGGATTCATAAAAGCCAATTCTTTTTCGGTTTGCATCAATTATCAGTCCATTAGGCATTCGGGGAACAGACTCCATTGCGTTACATCTACCAATCGCTAGAGATATTAGACTTGAGCGTTTGCATGCCCACCCAAATGACGCCATTTCTCCCGACTCATCGGCGTAATCTTGATTCCCTCAAAGAATATTAACAGACGACAAATGCCCTCCTCGCACGCAGCTTTTTGTTGGGGTTTACGAAATAAGGACGTGAGCAGACAGGCTATTATCTCAGCGTTTAATAAATCCCGGCTGTTAGTTAACCATCAACCCCCATTAGCTCTCCCAGTCACCTTATTCCTGATTTATCTGCAAACCACAGTCATGTCACTGTGTATCTATAACCGGCGTTGGGAGGTGATAATGAAATATTGCATCTTTTTTTTTTCCCCTTCCTATCTCACTTAGCGGGGTCATTTAAGAGCAGAGCGCGGAGCGCGACCTCGGAGTTATCACTCATACGGGAGGAGGGGGAGACGGAGGGGTAGGCCTCCGTCTCTCTCGACCCCGCCGTTTGTCAGGAGACTCAATCAATGTGTAATTACCGCGGATGACTATCATAAAAAACAATGCCACGAGCCCTCTCAAGGTTATCCCTCTAATTGTGTTATTTATAAATATGAAAAGGTTGTAAAATGCGGCTGCCACAGTGGATGAAGGTAACGGCTGATGGACGTGATATATTTCCAATTTGCAGAGTGAGATCCGCGTCGACGGGTCGATGCATCTAAGACTTGTTCTGGCCGTGGCTAATAACGCTGATAATGAAGGTTCATGCTCCAGTCTCGCCCGCCGATAAAAACCTTGAATTTATTCAAGCGCATTAGGAGCGTCGGTGGCTCCGGCGAGGCTGTGATATTTTATCCAGACTTCACAAGGGAAGGTGCAAGATATTAGGGATGTCAAAGGCACGCCATTAATTCTCAAGTATTAGCCTGTTATATCCTTACATTAAACTGCTCTTGATTTAAGCTCTTTACTTCCAACAGTACGTTAACCACCTCAGATTTTCATAGAACGGTGAAAAACAAATTCCTGCTGAATAACCAGCTTGTTTTGTCGATTTAGGCATCTTTTCTGCATTAAAGCTGAGTGTTTGACAAAGGGTGGATAAGTCTTTTGTCCCTCTGCAGTGCTTTGTAAAATCTGGGGTAAAAGAAATCTCATAAATCAATATTTTATTCTTTCTAGGTTTAATAGCATATAGAAAATATATGGATATTGAAATTGAGAAAACTGAATTTAACAGTAACCCATAACTAAAAATTTAGCAGGAGGGAAAAGCACCAAAAAAATAAATGGTGCTCAAAAGAAATTGCTTAAGGAACACGTCATTGGATAAAAAAGGTACCAATAAGAGGCAAAGTCTATCATGAGGGAATTTAGGCAACCTGCTAATATAAGAATTTGTTTTGGGGTCAGAAAATGTTGGAAACTGAATGTTGCCTGGCTCAAGAACATATTTTGATTCTATTATCTGGAGGTCATAATATTATGTAATACTGTAGACATAACAAATCTCCCTTTGTCATGATAACTGGTATTATTTCATTATATCTGCATAACATAAACTGCTTTACACTAACTTATGCTGCAATGTTGACATGGATATTTGAAGTTTATATATTTATATCATGAAACATGGAAGTTGTATTCATAAAGAGCACATTTATGTTGTTATCATGTAATAAACTCACCAACAATTAAGCTTTGTTTTCTTGAGTTAAAAAATAATCCTCTTCCAGCAATGAAAAATCTAATTTTCTGGGTTCATTTTCGGCTTTTTCTTTTGGCTTCTCGTCCTGAATTCTCCACAGATGGCTTCACGAAGTCCAACTCGAGTTCTAAAAGAGTATTTCCAGCCACTCTTTGGCGGCTGGTGCAGTCACCACTGCGATGGCGCTTTGGTTTTGCTATTTAAACGGCAATAACAGCTTTATTTTTCCATGACTTGGAAAAAAAAACATCTCATTCATGAAACTTTATTATGACAGCAAGTTATAAAGCAGTCAGGTAATTAATGTTGAACCGAGCATCATCCGGGAATCTTCTTCTGTGGATTTGATTACTATAGTCGGTAGTTACGTAAAACACAAAGAAAAGGCAAACTAATAGTGTAATTGTTTGGGGGATCAGGACATTGTCAGCACGCACTCATTCAGAATTGAGAGCTCATTGAATTTAAGAAGAAATCCAGCATTTGAATGAAAGAGAAAAGCTGCAGTAATTACACTTGGAGCCATTTCTGCCTGCGAGTGTTTATAGAAAAACCAACAGCTGTGACACGGAATCGCCGATTTTATTCAGGGAGATAGAAGATATTCCTCCATTTCCGTCTCCTTTAATCCTTCTCCGCATTCTCCTTTGAAACAGATTCTTAAGTCTCAGGTCCCCTTCCCCTCTCCACCTCGTCCACCAGCACCTGATGCCCCCCCCCCTGGGGGACCGTGTCAATCCCAAACCCTTGAGAGAGAGAGAGGGGTGGGGGGGTTTGACGTGAGCCTGGAAGGAGAGCGTGCTCCCCTTTGCTCCCTGCTCAGTGGTGGATGAAATTACCGACTGTGGACAGTCGGTGGTGGTGGTGGTGGGGGGGGGGAGGTGGGGTCACTTCAGACAACCGGGCAGCCATAGGCCTACTTGATTAGCGCCTCACTGTAAACGCCACCAATAGAAACCGTCCCCCAACCTTTAGCTCACCTCACTTTCACCGTTCGCCGTTTTGCCCACGTCGAGTTAAAGTTAAAGCTCATTTTAACCCTCGGCACGGGGCGGAAAAGCCGGGTCGCCGGGGGCGACGGACTGGCTCGCGCCGGGTCACGGAAACTTGACCGCTTAAGTCAAATCCTGCTTTGGTATTCCTGTGTGTCCACTCCACTCCTTTTACACACTGTATCGTATTCAGTTTCACCTAATACCTCAGAGACCTTTATGTCTTTTTTAGTGTGTCCGGGAGTGAAAAAAAAACAAAAAAACAAGAATGAAACTGAAAAATATCCCGATAATATATGCCGTGGCAAGCCCCCCCACATCTGGATATCGCTATAACACCAGTTGGAGCCCAAAATAGCCGCGATAGTCCAATTTCCCCGTCCCGGCCCCAAAACCCAGGCTCGGTCTTTTCACATACAGCCGTGCCAACAGTCCCCAAAGTTAACGGCGCAATTACCGTAAGTGTCTATTAAAGGGGGGAAGGGGGGGGCATAAAAGATGGATGTGCGTCTTCCACCACTACATCAGACACATAAAGGAACCAGTAACTGAAGCTGGAGGTGTGAGCTCCCATCTCGGAGTAAAGGGGGACAATTACGCCGAGGCTTTAAAGGACGAGATAAGAGCTCGTCTTTAGAGTCTATTTGCTCCAGAATGAGCTGAGGAGCAGTAAGGGGGGGAGAGAGGGGGGGGGGCTTGTTGTATGAGAGGAAGCTGGAAGCTAAATGACTGTCATTTCCTCTTCCTTGGAGTATTAACTCCCCTGCGCGGCTAATTCTGGATGACATTTTTGATTGCTTCGAGTGAGTTTTTCTTTTTTTTTTTTCCGGAGTGATTTAAGGATGCCTCATAGGATGGATACTGCGAACGACCAATTTAGATCAATGAGTGTGTTTCCTGCATAACAGAAACATCATCTAATGTCCACCTTTCTTCCTGCCACACAGACAGTCCGTCGAAATGTGATCAGTTGCCTCTTTCTCTCAAATCTGCGGCCTCTTCCGACAGGGTGATGTCTTAAGAAAAGCACTTTTGTAATATTTTTTACTTTTAATAATGAATTTCGCCAGTATCCAACTCATAGTAGTTGTCTTATCAGGCCTCCTAACTCTTGTAAAACTCAAACACAGTTTAGTGTAATATAAAGAGGATCAAAGATATAGAACAGTCTTCTCACATCACTGACAGATCTTTCTAAAGAACAATTTAAACGGAGAGTAAAATGGCTGTTATTAAGTTTTCTGAATTGTCCATATGGATTTGTGGTCTAAATTATATTTAAAATTTTATACAATTTTTTACAGTTTTATACAAAGAATTTTTTTGGTTTTTTTTACAATATATAGATGTTTGAAATTGTGAAACATATTTGTTTTTAAGGAGACTGCCACTCATTAAGCCCCTTGAGGGTTTTTCGGCAGTTGTCCATCACATTTTTTTTTGGGTGAAACATAATACTGTTTTTTTGTTTTTATTGTGAAAATAAAATAAATCAAAAAAATAATAATAATAAAAGATGTGATGTCATATAGGTTCTGCTACAGACAGATAGTAAACCAGAGGTATACAACTCCAGTCCTGGACAGTCGCTGATTCTGATTAAATGGGTTGTTTCAAAATCTCCACGCTAGCCTGCTAATGGCTCATTCATTGTAAATAAGGTTTGTTGAACTTCTAGAACCTGCAGGACAGCGACCCTCCAGGAGCGGAGTTGAATAGGAGGCCATTGTTGTCACTTTCTGTGGAAATCACAATGAAAAGAGCGCTGCTCTAAATGTCAAGGCCTTCCTCGGGAGCCTGGGAAGAAGGCACCTCTTTAAAAAAAAAAGCAACATTAGCAGGAGACGTGCAGTGGAGTGGTTTCCTGCCTGCTTTTGCCACCTGAAGCTGCTACAGGATGACAGTTCCGAAGCCGAACCTTTTTTTTCACGCGACGTGTCGTAGCTCTTTTCGCAGCGATCACACTCACAAATCCAATCATGCATTGCAATTAAACCTGAGCAAAATGTCAGCATGTTAAAGCCTCAGAGTGCAGTAACGCGGAAGAATTTGACTCGTTTTCTGAAGTTTGGCTCCCCCAGTAGTAGTGAGATGTAGCAGCACCGTAAAAAAAAAACAACAACAAAGATGTAAAACAAAACAATGCCGAGCTGAGACTTGACGCAAAAACTGTCAAGTCTCTAGTCCCCGGGTACTCCAAGGTTGTTTCAGGCCCTGGGAATTCACTGTGAACGAGGAAGGTCGGCGTGCTCCCGTGTACCAGAATAAACACCGATCATCTTCAGAAAACCGGACAGCCTCCATAGCACTCTTGAATATTTTAAGGGAGTCCATTCCATCTTCTTGTTTTCAATATTTTTCGCTTCTGCTCTGTGTCGCATACCAGAAAATGATTGATGCATTATGTTTTAATGAATGAATGTTTCTTCCTTCATCCATTTGACATCTGTATTGCTATACTGATGAGCAATATCAACAATCAAATGCCTGTAATTAACTTTTTTCTCATTTAATTAAGGTTGATACAGACATAAGCCTCATCATAATCTGTCGTTATCTCTCTCCAAATACAAAAACACTCAATTTTATTATCCCAAACGTCTGAATTTTTGCTAATTCTAAAACGGAATTTGGATTATTTGTATTTATTCGTATTATTATGTTCTTTCATTTCAGGGGGTTTTTAACTCCGCCATATCTTCTAGCGGTGATGCTAAAGCTAGCAAGGTGTTTGTTACAGGGAATGTCTTTGGAAAAATCAGCCATCAGTGAGTTTAAGATTGGCGATTTTGACTCTCAAGAGCACCAAGAATGTCTTGAGAAACCTGAGGTCGCAGAGCTGAATTGGGAATTCGGGATTTCTGATTTCTTCTGATTTAAAAATTAGTTTTAGGATGCTACCGGCGATGCTGGATAGCTGCTAAATTGCCATTTTTGATGTCCAAACAGATGCTAATTTGCCCAAAAAAAGCAGTAAACTGGTTTTGAAAGTGGCTCAGCCTCACACTACCAGGAATAAGACCATTTTCTATATGTTGTATCTTTAAAAATGTTTAGTTTGTGCGTGGGAAAACAGGCCTTACACTCATGCCATCACAGCCGTTGCATGAAAGTTTATTGCTGCTGTTAGCCCGACGAGGATGACTAAAAGGTTAGGAGGACTGCAGTGGCAAACGTACGAAGGGGAAAATAAAGCAAAAGATGCAGGAAGATTTCTCACCATTATGTATTTCACACCAGACTGAGCTTTTGACATATCCAATTTCTAACCTGAGACACTTCCTGTGTCTTTGTGCATCTCGGAGGGGTTAGAGGAGAGGTTATGTTAATACAGATCCGTGTGTGTGTGTGTGTGTGTGTTTGTCAGTGCTCGAAGCGGCGGCGCCGAAGCTAGATAAAAAGCTTTTTATTTCTATTTATGTATTCATTTTTGTGGTGAATAAGTCGTTGAAATGCGCTTTAAGAATTTAAATGCGGCTGCTTGGCAGAGCGGACGCTCATTTTCCTTTTTCGGAGCTACTTCATGTATTTGTTTTTAATACAAAAAGAAATGTTTACTTCTCATTGGCTACCCTCTGGGGGTAACCTACTCAACACTCGCAGGCCAAACCCCCCCTCCTCCCCCCCCCCCCAAGCCTATCCTGAGGCGCTTTAGCACTTCCATCTCCTTTACAAGCCCAAAAAAAGCAGGCTGACACGTAGCCCACCGCTGTGAAAGCAAACCGATAGCAGAATAAAAACAATTTAACACGTGCTTGATTGGTTTTAAATCACCTTCTACTGTGTTTACGCATATTTCCTCCCTAATTCCTAATTGCTCGGCTTTGTTCGGTGCCACCTGAAATCTGTCACTTCGCGTTGAGATTCATTTCTGCTCGTCCTGATCAAAGCGAGCGGGACGGTTCACGCTAACTCTTCGGAAAATGTTTGGCGTCCTTCTTTAATTGCGCTCTCATCGGTTATTTCGTGTAATTTTCTTTACGCTCTCGTGTGCGCGTGTGTCTCCCTGAAGCTGACCTGGTGGCTCACCAGTCTCATTGTCATAATTACCGTCATCACAATCGCTATTATCTTAATTGGCCTTATCTCCTCGTTAGCTGCTCGTTAGCTAATTGACTCTGAGAACATCCCGGCGAAAAGCTTCGCGGGGCGACACAAAAGGCAACAGACGGAGATCAAGAGGAGACATCTGCCTGTTGAGAGGAGAGGAAAAAAAAACCGCGACGAGCCTCAGCTCATCTGTCACAGTAATGACTGTCTCAACAACTGTACACAATTATGCGGGGGGGTGGGGTTTGGGGGAAGGGGGGGGGGGACAAATAGTGCCGCGGCAGCTGCCACTGCTCACACGTACCAAAACACACACTTTCCTACGAGTACTTGTGTTAAATACACAGAGAGCAGAAGACACAAATACAGAAGTGGAGAGAGATCACAATTACACACACTGCTGTGTGTCAAAAAGCCAATTATGAGCCTGTGAGAGGAACAGAAAGAATCCTGCAATTAGGCTGCTGTGATTTCTGCACAGAGCGCAGTGTTATATCAGAGTCACTATCCCTTCAAGCACATGTTATCTATTTAATGAGGTGGCATTAAGAAATGCAAAGAAAAAACTGTTTTTTTTTTGTTTCGGGGTCCATTTTTAACCATTTTCTTAACCCCAAACCAAAAAAAACTAACTGCATTTGAAGAAATATGGCTTTTCTGACCTACTTCCATTGTCTATTTTCAAACCATCTCACCCCCCTCTCTTCAACTTCATGGATATTTCCCTCTAATTTTCCCGTGCTCGCTCTTTCCTCTCTGCTTTGCATTTTGTCACTGTATAATTCTCTCTTCTTTTTTTTCTCTCTCTCTCTCTGACACTGTATGTTGCTTTAGGGTTGTAAAGTCTGGTGGCGTCATCGGTAATAGGGTCCCACGGGCCTTCTGTACGTTACGGTTAGGGGTCTGAAAGCTGCCTGCATAATATGAAGCGATGGGGGGGGGTGATACCTCCCGTCCTACTTTTCAGAAGGTCTGTGTCTGTCTGTGTGTGTGTGTGTGTGTGTGTTGCTGTGTTTTGTGTGTGCAGACAAAAGGCCACCAAGAGGAGCTGACCTTAGCTTGGGACTTCTGACATTCACAAGCGATGGGGAGAAGGATGG
Organism: Menidia menidia; assembly: GCA_907169785.1. Taxonomy (NCBI): domain Eukaryota; kingdom Metazoa; phylum Chordata; class Actinopteri; order Atheriniformes; family Atherinopsidae; genus Menidia; species Menidia menidia. The sequence goes on from CAJRST010041110.1 coordinate 1,416,847, forward strand.
GGAGATTGACAGCGTGTAAGGGCATCAGCTGCAGTTCTGCGGGGGCTTTTTTTTTTTTTTTTGGGG